>JAQGCH010000233.1:0-28182 GCA_034699485.1 Nanhermannia elegantula
GTCACTGCAATCTGCTTTTCATTTATAGTAGTAGTCAATAAACTCAAAAATATATGTCGAATAATGAAATGTAAAAAATAGCGAATCAAATGCTCTGCTAATACAAGTAAATGCATTACGAATACAAAGCATTAGTGCATAAGTTATAGCTTCCTAAGTGTAAACAATTTTAGCTGCTTTTTAGCATGGCTTCGATGAATGCTGTTTTCAACTAATTCTAAATTGGTTTCCATTAGTCTTTCAGTTTATAATTTTGCAAATTTTATTTAATTCTCTCAATTTATTCGTGTTTTCTGGAAATAACATTTTATTTTATCAGTTTTTTCTGAAAAGACTATTTCGTGTTCAGTAGTGTTTTATAATTATTTTTTTGTTACTAAAAATTTATTACTTAATAGAATTTAGTTTCTATTAATATTTATAATCTTTAGAAATCAACTCAACTGAAGATTAAGTTAAGACTAGATATAAAACAGCTTTAATTAAAATAGTTATAAAATAATAATAGTTTATAATAAACTGAAGGCTTTAAAAATGTCTAAACCATTAAAAATAAACGAAATAAAAAGCTTTTATTTGCAGTCATTAATTATTGAATAATATACTGATTCTGTGATCATAAAAATTTAATTATTTTGGTACATCTTATCAAACAAAAGCTCAATAATACTAAAAGCAAACTTGTTTACAACTTTTGTCTCAATCGATTAATTTTTATCTAAAAGCTGAGCACAAAATCCATAACTCGACTACTACTGGACTACTAGTGAATAAAAGTCTCGACCCCGTCTCTTAACAATGTGATTGCATAATTTTCACAGCCGTAACTAGGGGTGGGCAGAGGGGGCTATAGCCCCCCAAAGATTTTTTGAACATTTAAGTGTAGTCTGTGCAATTTTAAAACTGCCATAAGTTGTATTATTTTTCTATGTATAGCCCCCCAGAACTAAAATCCTGGTTACGGGACTGATAATATTAGGTGAAAAAGGGTGTGTTATTTAAAAAGTGGGGCTCTTTTCGGAAGAGCAATACCGCTATGCAATTGAATTCCATTCCAACTTTGTTATTCACGCTCTTTTAGTTCTGTTATGAGTATTATTTTGGATGCAGTTTTATTTCCCTCTGTTTTTATATATTGATATACAATATTATATAATACAATATGTAATGCATGTGTGTTTGTGATAACAGATCTGTCCCCTTCACTTTGAAAGTCAAAGTCATTGCTGAAACTGAAGTAATTTACTACAAATGCAGTAACAAATACACACTAATAGTAATAATCAATTTTAGCCCCCTTCTAGCCCCTTTTTTGCTTATACACACCCTTCTAATAAAATGCCTCTAAATAGGGATTTGTTTTCGGTTAATATATTGTAATTAATAGATATTTATCAGGATTTCCATCAAAACTAGACCTGAAGATAATGAAGAAATAGCAATAAATAATTTTACTCATCCATAAACTTAACACTTCCTCTGAATATTCTTGGAATCAAATGATTTATTCAACTAGTATTCAGACTGAAATTGAATCGTAACTTAAGAGAAAAAACTTATAAAAGCCTTGAATTATAGACTTTACGCTCGATATGAAAATTAACTTTTTTAGGAGGGTATTCAAAATTAGACTCAAAAGTAATTTTATGGAAAAAATTAATTTATTTTACCATCTTTATAGAGAAAGGTGTTAACCTTGCGTATAGTTTTTGCTAATATTAGGCGACAAATTATATTTTTTTATTATAAAAACTTGTTTTATTGATGTTAATATGATTGATAGCATTCTGGATAATAGTCTGCACTCCGGGAGTCTTTGGATCATTTTTGGTGTAGTTTTTTCAGAGAGGACTAGAAAAGTGATATCATTTGACTCTTAAGTACTTAAGCAAATACTAATATGGGTTTAAAGACTTTTTTTAATGTAAATTCAATACAACGTTTTCCTTAAGATAATTATTTTTTTCTACACTTTTTAAGTCCAGAAAATGCTGATTTATTATAATTGAATTTTATTTTAATACTTCATTTTTTGTCCTAAGCTTCAAATTAATAGCATTAAAATGTGAGTTCTTTTTTAAGTTATCTCTAACTTTATCGTTATTTCTATGAAATTAAATTAAAATTTCAAAGAAAAACATTTTAAACAAGAATCTTATGATTTCTAAAATACTTTTTATTACTTATTATTATTGTTGTATTATTTTAACCACATTTTTACTATATATCTGAATGTGAGCCGCATTTTAACGAATAATTTGAGATTTGAGTTTTTGATGATTACATTGGGATTTTTTCTTTGATTTGAATATCTCTCGAATAATCATATGATTTGAGTAAAAATTATGAATAAATTTATCGGAAAAACACTTCAATAAAGTGTGAATTTATTCGGCGTTCAAAGAAATTCAGTGAATAGATGAATAAAATTCAATTGTCTTTTAAATTACTTGTCAAAAGTTTTAAAATAAGACATAACCTATTCATTGAACCGATAGTTATTCAGAAATTTATTTTATATATAAATTTTAATTATTATTGATTGAAATTTTCTTTAAGAAACTATAAAATAACAACTTTTTATGCAAAAATATTTCAGAAGTGACTAAAACTTATTAACTTTGAATAATTACTGATATTAAACAATTCTCATACTAATAAACTAAATACAAAACATTATTTCCAGAATAATTGAGTGCATTTTTAAAATCATTTCACATAAATCAAGACAATGCTTATAATTATAAAAATTATTAATGTTAAACATTTTTTACAATTAATTAAAAGCTAAAATTTGACCGAAAACTAATTACAAAAAAAGTAATATACAGAATAAATAAAAATACCTAAAAAGGAATTTAAATTTTTGTGTCGCATACAAACTGCTGAATGAGGGGCAATAAATATAAAAATAAATATAAATTATTTATAAGAGTTCTCGTTAGCTCGAAAAGCAATTTTGAAGTGTGAATGAGAGTTAGACATAACATAACAGGACAGAGAAATGTGGAAGAATAGAGACACAGAAAGAGAAAGACATACAGACAGACAAACTTCTAGAAAGTAAGCGCACACTTGAAAAGAGCAAAAATCTGAATGAAAACTGCCTTTGGATTCGTTAAGCCTTAGATATATTCAATATATGCTAATTCATCGGTAAACTTAAGTTATTCGAGTCATTCCCTACTTCTACCGACTCCGTGAATGTTAGCCTTTTATATTACTAGTGATTACTTTGAATAAACATAAGTTTACTTCTAAGTTATTAAAGAAAATCAGAATATTATCTGTAGTTTAAGTCTTATTCAAAGCCATTTACTGCGCGATAATAAATAAAAGTTTACTTTCAATGTTAAATATCATTAAATCAATGCATTTCATGCTTCAATTAGGGTTAAAGTTCAAGGTTTAGCCATATTTTATGTCTTCAACTTATGGCTCACAATTAGAATTAATGATTCAATTTAATTAAGCATTCTTTCGATGCAAAAAAGCTAAACAGTTGTCTACTTTTTATTTAAACGTTTCGGTGCATAAAACTTTTGCCTAATTTTCAGCATTCATTCCAGTATTTTATTTGTTATTCAATGACTTTTAACTTTTAAACTTAATTAAAATATGTGTTGAATAGTATCACATCATTAATGATTAAAAGATTGTATGTTGTCGTCAAAAATATATTCATTTATATAAAGAACTATCGGTTTAAATAATTTAAAATTCTAATTCTGTAAGCTATGTATTGTGTAAAATAATTATATACAATGTTTCTACTGTTGACTTAATATCAAGAGCTAAATGAGCTTTTAATAGTATAGCTCTTATTGCTATAACTAATATATCATATTTAAGTTTTTTTTATAGATTTAAACCTAGAATTAAATGCAAACAATGTATCAAAATTGACAATAAGTCTCATCTAATCATTAAGTAAACTATGATCTATTCATAGAGCTCAGAATTAATGATAATTACTTTAGATTAATGTCATACTGTCTTCAATAGTGCTCAAGAGTTAGCTATTGTTTAGTTTTAGGTTTTTTAGACAGTTTTCTCAAATCAAAATTGAAATTTCAATTGTGTTTAATAATAATCTGTCGATTAAAATGAGAGAATAATACAAAATATATAAGCTTTTTGTTAATTTATTTTAAACTTAATTTGAATGCTAGCTACTATTGTACAGCATACAAACCGGTACTTTATTGCATATGTATGATTCGCATCTCTAGAAATTAGTCTTATTTTTCTTCCTTTTTTTAAATGTTGTTTTTGTTATTTTATGTGTTAAGACTGAAGTGCGAGATTTGAATTTGAACACAAATATAATTATAGTTTGCGTGAAGGTCTTTGTGCACAATATAGCCATAACTTAATAATGAATACACAGTCCATTTTGGAAAGGAAGCGAAGAGAGAGAGAGAGAGAGAGAGAGAGAGAGAGAGAGAGAGAGAGAGACCAGCACTCGAGTGGAACTTCTTCTAGTCGTAAACATGGATCATATAAAATAGCATTACTTCTTACTCCCCTTTAAACCAATTATAGTGAGAGTTAGGTAACTATCAAACTAACCATTTTTTATTTTACGGAACAATTACTTGAGTACTAAAACTGAGAATATAAGTTGTGTTTCACTACTTTTACATAAGTATTTGGGATCTTCAATATTAGAGCTAACTCTTTAATGATATAGTCATGTTATTTGTGTTTAAGAAACTCTTTTCTGTATTTTATGATTTTAGAAACATTTTTATTGCCTATAATTAGAGGAAAAAGATTTTTAGATAAGAAACTCTTACTTTTCAATTGCTATTTAAATTCAATTAGATATTAGTTCTTAGAAATACTCCAAATTGTGTGTAATATATTTGAATTAACAGCGAATTTAATGTTTTATATGTTGAAACTTATAATAAAAGCTAACTTTTACTCAATTTAATGGTCGAGTAATTTTCTAATACTTGAATATCACTATTATTTTCATGCATTACATAACAGTTGGGCCATAAGTTGTGGCACTAAAAACAGAAAACTAGTTTTCCGGGTTTGTGTCTTAATATTCTCCTCCTTTTTGATAGAAGTCAAGGTCACCTTCAGATACAGTTCCTCACGATCTTTAAGTAAAATTCTGGTCTTCAATAAACTTTTTTCTATACAACTTTTCTGTCTTCAGCTTTCTGTCTGTCTATGTCTCTGTCTCTCCGCACGAATGAATTGCTATTTATTTTAACTTTAAAATAGTATTCAATTTGAGCCTAAATTAAATTCAATCATTTTGTTTATTATGTTGAAAAACGTGATTCATTTGTTAGGTTTAGAGAATGGAAATTCATTTAGATATGCATTTGTTTGAATTGAATCGTAGTCTTGTTTGGAATAATTTTCAGCAAAACAATAGAATATGCTTTAAATTAAGCTTAAAATGAATAAGTTTTATGTTTTATATATTTTTTGTAAATTAGGACAAAAAACTTTTTCAAATGTTTCAAACTTTTAAGCGAATTGAAATTAAAAACTATTGTAGTTTATTATAAACTTATATTTAGGATTAAGTTAATCTTGTTTTAGGAGATTCTCAACAAATTTTTAGATATTTTTTTTAGAAGAAAAGACAATAAATTAAAGTTTTGTTAAAACAAAAACAAAAAAATCTAAACACTGCTGATATCGTAATATAAATAACATATTTTTTCCATCATTACAATTGCAAATCACGAAAACACCCTATTATTCAAAACTTAGTTTTAAAATTCTTAAAGTTATTCTCAGATCTTAGGGTTTGTTCGACTGAAACAGTCACTCATTTTTGATTAATTAAAATAATTTTTTTTTCTCAAACGTGTAGATAAGATATCATTAACTTCTGGTTAAGGTATAAAAACATAGGATTCACAACAGCTAAGAATAAGTTACTGCTTAGAAAAGTCATTTAATAGACAGGATGTGGTTCGCAATCATTTTGGTTTTGTGACCCATTTATGCAAAAAGAGTCTCTCCCTTAACAGCACATTCATAATAAATAATTGCATTTAGTTTTTAGTACTTAAACAAAAATAATTGACGTTTTGGTTGTATTAATGATTTTAACGAAACAGATAATCGTTTTTTAACTCGAATATAAAATTTGAAAACCTTTTCATTTCTTATGATTTTATTTATCTCATAATAAAAAGCTTTAGATTTAAATCATTTTATTTGAATTTAATTTAATAAAAAATTTGATTAATTATTGTAATTCTTATCAATAAATTACATTTAATTTTTTTGTTTTTATTCTTTGATGAACTGTTTGTTCGTTATCTCGATATAAGATTAGTTTATAAGAAGAAAATAATCACAGCTTTCATGTAATCAAAAACTTTTGACAAAATAGGAATAAAAGTTAAAGATTAACAAAACTAATAAAAACCCGTTAAAAGAATATTAAAGAATAACAACTAATTTATTGAATTATACGATAAAACCCATACATTTTGCGGTAAACTCTTGACAACTATTTTAAAAACATTTTCTTAGTATTCATTCTCATAAATCTTATTGAATGGAAAAATTGAAACAATTTGTTAACCTTATAATTAATTAAAGTTCAAAACACTTGAAGTATTCAAAAGTGACATAACAAAAATCTAGTGCTAAATATTTGTTTGATCGGCAAATTAGTTTCGGGCCAGTAATCATTCCTCCTTTTGATAATCTCTTACTTTTTCGTTAGTATTCGTGTTATTTCTTATGCCACAAAAGAACCTGAAGTGCAGTAAAAATAAGTTTAAGACCGTTTATAATTTATATTATGTTCTATTGTATCGCAATCTTTGGTCATTACCTATTAGTTGCTTTGGTTTTAATAATAAATACATTAGTTTTCGGTAAAAGAGCTGCTGTTCTTATGTTTCAATTGAATTCTATACTAATTGATGATATTTTTCAACAACTTAATCAATAATCTTAAGGAATTTGAATTAGTTTTTTGACAAAAATGAAATTTATAACTTATTTATAGCAAAATTTTGAAAATATCTGAAAGCAATCACTCAGAAAAAGCTAGAATTGAGCTAAAAATTTGATATTTTAATGAAAGAAGTTATACAAAAAACAAAACCGAATATGGAAACCGAAATCTATATCTTATCTGATTTAATAGATCCTATGCAACAACAAAAAAGTACTTTAACTCAGTTTTAGCAGACATGCAAAAAAGTTATTTACAACCAGATGTGACCCTCAAGGGTTTTCAACTTTTTTTATACATATATTTTTTTGTTACATAAGGGATCGGTTTGCGTTAATCGCATTTAGTATCCCTTTTTTATCTACAGATAATAGTAATAAGAGGTCAAACACTCAGCGAAATGCAAAAAAGCCTGTTTTGGGAAATAAGTCCTTTTTCTGGCTTTCTTTCTCTTTTCACTCATTGCTATCCCGACACAAATCGCACAATTGCTGCTGTTATTTATTTTACTGTTTTTATTTTTATTTCTCTTATTCATATCCGATTGGTTAGAGTTCTTACGCAACTTCGTTACGGTTAAACTCATCCCCAACTGTATTATCATTGAAATTGCTTTCACTGTCAATGCCTTTTATGCCTGAATTTGCATTTTTATTCTCCTTTATTTGTTGCACTGGACGTCTTCTTATTTAACTTAATAATTATTATAAGCCTAATAAGTGGCACAGAATTACGTTTACCTCAATCAGGAATAATAAAATTTAAGCTCTAAATTGTGGCTCTTTTTTCTCAATTAACTACAATTTCAATATTTAAAAAAGAAAGTTTAGAGCTTTTAAATGCTTTAGCTGTGAGTTCGGCTATAAATTACTTTTAGGCCTAAAAGCTTTTTTTTATTACAACTAAATCTGGGATTTATATGCAAACAAACCCTGTTTTTAGTTATTGAGAAAGTATGCAAATCATGATTTATATATACGATTATTAGCTATGCGTAAGACTTTTTTAAAAATTGATTAAATATTTTTGGGTCCAAATAAAAATTTTCAGAGGAAATGAAAACAGAAAGGAATTTAATTAATATTTTCATTGGAAACGGAATAGGAGTTAGATTTAAATTTTAAAATCTGGACTAAAACAGAGATTTAATGCAATACTATCTGTATTAAGGAAATCAATGATTCATTTTGAGAGTTTCAATTGCATAATAATAGACAAATATGTAACAAACGACTGAAATACTTCACATCAATTTTGACTGAATTTAATTGACTTTAATTATTAAAATAGTAGAATATTATTGCAATAGAAATACTAAATCATTGTACAGTATTATATAAACTTAAATTGTAAAGGAATGGAAATTTGAAGCGGTATATTACAGTTCAAATTAGTTTTGAATGTGAAATAAATGTTCTTAAAGGAACTTTTATTATGAGCTTATTTGGCGATTGTGTTGTTATCATTAATCTAATAATCACCTAAAATATTAATTATCTCCGAAGTAGTTCTTTAAATTTTTTGACCTAAACTATTGATAACTTAATTAAATTTTAAACTTTATGTCTTAATCTAAATCTTTATCTCAAATTAATAATGAGAACTCAATTTATAAGAACATGAAAGCATATAAATCTAATTTCTATTCCTTTTCTAACAATACTATTCCTGCAGGATTTCCTGTGAACTTTTTTAATTTAGATTTTTATCTAAATTATAGCTTAATTATAGTTTATTTTAATTCTCAAATATTGAGAACCCATTCAATTAAGAGAAACCTTAATCTAATTGTTATCAGAGTAAATAAAACTTATTTAAAGTGCAAAATCAAGTTTGAACTCAAAAATCCCATAAAATTTTTCAATTTTCTTCATTTCTTCATAAACTTTTATAAATTCAGAGAAAATACAACTTTTTAACTGAATGTTTCAGATGCTAATAGTGTAACAGTTGGCACAAATCTTTATTTTATAGCCAGCTCTTAAACCTGTAATTGTGCTGAAGTTTATGCAAAATTTGATTGGAATAAAGAAAAAATCCTCTCAACCATTATATAAGCCTTTTGTTATCATATTCTCTCTCCCTATCGAACATACACAGCAAACAAACCCCTTTATAACCCTTTACTTATAATAACTAAAAGATTATTATTATTATTATATTTATGTCTTCTCATTGATGTCAAACTGTGTTTGCAATAATCCCATAAATAGTGAATTACACTCTATTTCTTTAATGTAATTTTGCTACAAATATAATGTTTAACTGTATGCCTCGTGTGCTGCTGTTGTCATTTTTATATAACACATACAGAATATCTTTATTCAAATTTCCCAAAGCGCTGGAACATTGCATATGAGATCTGCATTTCCTAAATACTAAAACCCGTTTCTCTCTCTCTCTCTCTCACTCTTTTCAACATTAATTTATTGGCTCTAAAAGTTTAAATCTCTAGTGGGGCTCAAAATAACTACTTATAGAATATATATCCACTTTCTCTACCAATTCAACTAAAACTCATTTTGTATGCAAACGAGTGGACCATAAGATTAAAGTCTCCAATGGTATTCATTTTTCTAAAACTGTCGATTTTCGGGTTTGGGATCGGTTTGAACCGGTTTCGGGAAACTCATAATTTTCATCATTTAGAAAATTCTTTGTCTCTGTTAATTATTTTTCGATTTATGTGATTCTTTGATAAATAGGTCTCCAATAGGACAGTAATAAACTATTTCACTGTTTCTCAGTTCATAATTAAAGGCACCAAAAGTCAGATGTTTTTGAAAAACTCTGATATGTTAAGAGTTTAAACTGATTCATAAATTTTAAGCACAATTTTGGACTTAATCTATATCTTGAAGCGATTTATTTTGAACCCAATTTCTAACGCTGATAAATAGACCTATTTTTTAGCTTTCATTCAAGGCTTTCTATACTTAATTGATATTTAGGATAATTTATATCTACTTTGCTATTCAGTAATGAATTCATTTTTGTAGCCATGAATCAGTGGCTTAAATAAAACATTTCCTTAAAATATAATATGATTTTACTTTTTTCTATTAATTGTTTCATAAGTTTTCAAATAATATTAAGTTAGGCTTTCATTGCCATATACTTGTAATTGAGTTATGCAGTGAAGAGGTTTCCAGTAATCAATAGATTTTGATATTGAAATGAAAATAAGAGCTTTTCCTTATGTAAAGCCTTTTAACATAAATAAAAATAAGCTAAAGAGTAAATAATTTAATAACAAACTAATTGAAGAGTAATAAAAGAAAAATTTTCATCAGAAAACTTCTAAATATAACTGATTTATTAAAATCTATTCATAAACTAAATGAAAATTTTATTCTGAATGAGCTTTTATTGTTCAAAATAAATATTTGAATACTATATATATTCCCAATTCTGGTTCTATTAGATATTCAATGAATGAGAACTATTAAAATTGCGAAAAGAGAGGGTTTAAACTATTCTATGATTCGTGTGTTACGTAATAATACCTCAATATTATATAACACACACTTCTGTTTGCTTGCATTGAGAGGGAAATGAATGAACTTTTATAGGAATCCTATATAGAAAAGTAGGACTTTATTCTGTTTATTGCTTTCAAATGGCAAATATGTGTTAAACATAACATTCAATTATCAACTTTTCTAAACTTTTTAAATACTTTTCTATTAAAACTTATTACTAAAACATAACGTGTGACTCATCTTACTTTCAATTTTTAAAAGGGTTCCAAACATTTTATAGCTTTGCTTAAAATACGTTTCAAAATAATTTTTAAACCTATTTTCACATTAATTATTAAAAATATTTTGCAATTCTTATAAATCATGACTTCATTTGCGACAGTTATTGGAGAAAAAAGTTTTTCCAACTGATACTTATTTTCTTTACAAGTGGTTTAGATTTCAAAATATATTTTCTCAGTTTAATTAATTTAATTAACATTTATGAAAATTGCTTCAGTAAAAGCCATAACAATTACTTACTTTTAATGTTCAGTCAATAATTTTTCAGCTGAGAAATTAAACTTTTATAGCTTGATATCATTTTCTCTATAGTGTTATTGCCTTAAAAAGTCTAATAAAGATTCTGATATGCGCTCAAATTCAGGCAATTCTCTGAATTAAGAGCTAAAGCTTAAGTGTTTCGTAGTTTTGGTTTAAATAAAAGACAAATAATTTATTGTTTAATAAAACTTTCAAAATAATTGATTAATTCCTAAGTTATAGCAAAGCTCGAGCTATAAAAGCCTAAATTCTGTTCAAGCCTTATATGTGGAGAACTGAATAGCCATATGATACGGACCATTGATTCTTGTGATGCATTATTTATTTAACAAAAATCATGAGTTCAAAGTTTACAGAGAGTTATGGCTCAAAATGCAATACTAAGTCATGAACTTAAGCTCTATTTCAATGATAGATACCTTGTTAGCCATTTCTGTGTATAAAATTAATTTATTTTAAATATTATTTGAGTTTATTACAAGTTTTTATATATTAAAAGAATCCAAAGGAATATGATTGCAATCAATGCTAAAAGAATTTTTCGCTCAAATTTCTATTATAAGAATAAATTACGAGTTAATTATCGTAAAGATACTGATGGTGTGAAACAACTAATTACTATGAAAATCGATCAAATAATTAGAGAATAAGTGATTAGTGAATCAGATTAATGTTTGAGTCAGTACTGCAAAACACTTTTATATAATGTTTCGCACGAAAAGTAAATTTCCGGCACTAGTTTGAGGTCTGTTGTCATGCTCTTGAATAAGTCTTTCATAGATATCCTCTCAAAGATAGGATGCAATTGAAAGCAAGAATAAAATAAGAGAAAAAGTAAAGAATATCTGCTTTCGGGTCAGTCATGTCAATGTCAAAGAAGAAAAGTTTAATCTAAAAATATCCAAGAATTGAGATCTGAATACGAATTGTAGAAAATATTCATTTGGTTTAATCTAATAAATTATTTGATTGCATAATACTCTCATTCCTCTCACTTAATATCATTTGGGAATTAATCAAATTTTTATCATATTCTCAAATATTGAGATTTTCTCTTTAATTTATTTTATTGCTATAATTCTTAACTTTTTTGAAATTGCATTCAATATTTAGAAATTACAGATATTATGAATTTAAAAATACAAGTTTTATGCAATATTTATCACTAAGTTATCAATAAAATTCTTGTTTTATCTTAGATATTACTATATTTGGTGCTCTATTTAGATTTATTATTATATTTAAACACTTTCATGCAATGTGTTTACAAAAATTGATACCAATGTCAAATACAATTCATATTAACTACATATTTACAAATCAAAACCCCGTAAATTTTATCTTCATATGAGTTGCAACTCTTGCAGCTATTTATCACTATATGAGACAAACTTATCTTACAAAACACTTATGAAACCCGTTTATAACTAAAATGCATTTATATCTTATCATTGAACAAATAAAGAAAAATACTTGTAATGTATATATTTAATTAAATAATAATAATTTAAATAAATAAAAGCTATATTTTAAAAACAATACAATATTGCATTTATTACCACTTTGTAATCAAAAATTTTTAAAATAAAAGAAGATTTTATTGCATTAAAAAATAAATGAACTAATGTTTGATTCGATGGACTCATTCACCTCTGCTATAAATTGAAACCATAATTAAGCTACAAAAAGGAAGTAAAATATTTCTGAAAATTTGAAGTGAAACATATATTTTAAATCTATAAGAATAAGGGGTTGAGTTTCAAACAAAATATCTGCATTTGAAACATGTTAAGCAACAATAGTTCACTAAAGCTATTGTCCACTCATTAACCTATAGAGCTATACTTTAGGAAACTTTTTTTGATTTAACAAAAATTTTATGAACACTACTTATATTTAATGAATCATCAAAACTCTCATATAATAAGCTAATGATATCATATGTTGCATGACTATCGTTAACTTTAATAAGAAAATTGAGGTACTTTTACATAATTAGAAGCATTACATAACATAAATAGTATAAAATTTCATTATATTTTAGTTTTTGAAACCTCGTTGAAAAGCTATTTCATCGCAAATTTTCATTAATTATTTTTTTTATTAAAGAGCTTAATAATAATTTTTTAAAATCTATGTTTAAGTCATTTCTAAATTTTGTGAAAAAGTTATTTCTAATGAATCTTCAAATAATTTATTAATTATTTCTTAAGGCAATGAAAAAAATAAAATAAAATTTTAAAACATTTTTTAGAAGTTTGAAAACATTTATTTAAAAGTTTAACATTGATCTCAAGAAAAATTGAGTTCAAAAAGTAAACACAAATAAAATATACCCTTAAGTTGTTTGAAAAGTTTGAAAATAAGCAGAAAAAGGGCTAATCATTAAAAATTGATGAATCGGCAAAAAAGTTTGGGTTTCAGGAGTGGAAAAATCTGGCTTAAGATAAAGTTTTGAATTAAGCAGAAAAAACTTTCTATAAAACAACTTTTTGAATAAACATTTCCTCAAAGCGTATCCGTATTTCTCCCAAAACTAACATAAATTTCTATACTATTATTATTTATCCATTTCAATGGACACAAAAATAGTCAAAATTTGATTTTTATTATTTTCTTTTCTAGTACTCTCACATAATATAAACTACTATTGAATATATTTTATTAGTTGCTAAACAAAAATAAACGCCAACTTTTGAAAGTCCTAAGAACTGGCAGTAAGTTATAAGTTATAACTAATGACTGGCCCTCTATTTTGAGCCCCTTTTGAGTTATAAAGAATAACTAATGCGAGAAAATTTAGTTTTGCGAATGTGTAGTTTTAGATGAGAGAAGACTTAACTTAACCATAACATGAATATTGTTGATAGTGTTTTGAGAGCCAGAGGAGTGAAAAAAAAGTGGAAATGCCATAAACGGCATGAGCTGCGAATTGCCTCAAATACAGTATCACACAATTTATTTCGTATCGCACTTATGCCTCTCTCTTTTTTCGCACACATTATTCTTTATATTCTTGTATATAATTCTGTTGCTCTCATATACTCTCTCTGATGATGACTTTTTTCTGAGAAAAAAAGGGGGAAATAGTAAAGCGATGAGATATTTCGCTTTGATAAATGCTTATGCAGTATGTATTTGTGTGATGTTTTAGTCCTATGTTCTTAAATCCCTTCAACTCCAGGCAAATGTTATTAAAGATATTGTCGGTGGGCTGCGACCCATTTGGTTCCGTTAATACCCATTTTTTTCGGGCCAATAGTCAACTAATATTACCTTTTTTCTGATAAGACGCGAATGAGTCAACTTTTTGCTAGAAGTTTACCGAAAGTTTTTCAGCGTATTTCTTCAGGAAATTGCTGTTTTAAAGTTTTTAACTTTGTTTATGAATACTTATGACGCTTAAAGAATTATAAAATAGGTTTTTAAAAACTTTCTCACGATTAAGTAATCATAAGATCATGTTTGTAATTATTTGATACTATTTATGGTTAATTGTGTATAAAATTTCATGTTTCATAAACTTCTTCAGGGTTTATATTTTCATTAATTAACAAAGGGATCAATTTTCTTAAAATTTAAAAACTTTTCATTACTTTAAGGGTAGAACTGTTGATATTTGTTAATTGAATTTATTTATTATTAATTTTGGACATAATTTTCTTTTAAAGTGGTTTTAACTTTAATTAAATTTAAATAATGAAAAAAAAAATTTGGAAAACATTTTGGACTTGAGTTACAAATAATTAGTTATGTATTGTATCAAAACAAAGTTCCTGTCAGTTTGACCTCAAGCTGTTATTGAAAAAAGAAAGCAAAACAAAATCTACACAACTATTGGTCTCAAAGGCTTTGGTCATAAAAAGAGAAAAAAAGTTAAAAAAAGTTTCTCTTTCAAGGTTTAGAAATTTTTTTAAAACTACACGAAACATTTGGGCGACTTTTAATGGCTATTACTGTAAGGGGTGGAGACTGTATATTAAGGGTTGAGGGAAATGAATGGGACTTACAAATAATGCTCTTATTGATGGTATTCGGGGAGCGATTCTCGGAAGTTGAAGCACATCAGTGAACAACGCGGTAGAGGAAGAGAACCAAATAGGAAGAGAATCAAATAATGAGAGGAACATGTTATACAGTTAGAGCTAGTTTCAGGGCTTCCACTTTATTCGCTTTTTAGGTGAATATATAAATGAGATGAAGGGAGAATCAAAATCGATTGACTGACAATCTGGTGATTGGATTGAGAGGAGGTCTTAAATAAGCTTTTTGTCACACTTTGTTATCTGTCATTTCGGCGCTTTGTTCAGGAGAATTGTTAGGAACTGAGCCTATGCTGATAGGAATTGAGGGGAAATGTAGTTTAGATTTTTTTGAATTTTTTTTTACACATTTTTTGGACTAACTTTTTATTTGTAGAATTAATTATTTCTAAGTTTTTAAATTTTGTGTATGTTTTATGTTTAGTTAACTTACATTTTTTCTTCTTATGTTTCTATAAACAAGTTGTCACAGGAATTATCTTAAAATTTATCGCAACTCTTATTTTTCAATGTTTTATCTCAAATGATAAAAGTTTGCGACAATTCTTTGAAAAATATTTTCTTGTAATTAAATCTTCTGTTTGAACATTAAATTTTTCTGATTCCTAGAGATAAAGTTTTAGTATTGAATATTCTGCTGATTTGAATCTGTTATTCTTCAAGTATAGCATTGATTTACATGATTTCCAGCAAGTTTTCTATACGTAAAAGTTATTTATTTGACTTGTATTTTAGTGAAATTAAATAAAATCCTTTTTTATCACTCTTTTACACAATACAAACGGAATAAGAGATTTGTTTTTCTCTATCCTCGGGATTTTTTCTCCTGCTTTACTCTAAATGACACTAAAACTACAGCTTCTAATGAGCTTTAAGTGTCTTTTTCTTTTTGGTACTTTAGTAATAACCTTATGATCCCATTGGGTATAACACTAACCATATTTGTAATCTTACATTCAGTATACTTAAAGCCCTTAACAATTAAGTCCTGAACCCTTTTTTATAAGCTATAAAACATAATTCACTAAAAAAGAAAAAGATAAACACTTAACACAAGTATCTATTTTAACAAAATCTAATATAAATCTGTATTAAAATAAAGAGTTACTAATGAGTAAAAATTTTCGTATTAAAAGTTTATTTAATTACACCTTTTTAGTGCTGATCTTAATAGAGATAACAATTTAGTTAATAAATTAACACAAACTTAAAGCGCATTTTTTAATTATTACAATAAAAAAGAGGAAATTATTTCATAGATAAGTGGCTGGACATTAATTGTTGACTTATTTATAAATCACTTTAAGGGGAATACTATTTGCTCCCAAAAAAGCTGATTAACAAATATAAATCATTGAGTATTATTGTTAGTCAAACAGCAATTCCTAGTACTGTCGGCGCTCATGATTGGCGTATCATCTCGTAAACCATGTATTTAAAAGGTCCTAATTCTTCAACAATGAAATGCTTTTGACGTTACAAACACTTATTGGTCGTATAGGACTGTAATACAGTAGAAGTTAACAGAGGAGATGTACTGACGAGAGAGATATTACTATTTCTAGGAATAGAGATCATTGAAGGCATTGTACTGAGCATTGACCAGAAAGTGCCTCAAAACCAATTGTTTCCTCGAAAATCGT
This sequence comes from Nanhermannia elegantula, assembly GCA_034699485.1. Taxonomy (NCBI): domain Eukaryota; kingdom Metazoa; phylum Arthropoda; class Arachnida; order Sarcoptiformes; family Nanhermanniidae; genus Nanhermannia; species Nanhermannia elegantula. The sequence goes on from JAQGCH010000233.1 coordinate 16,661, forward strand.
GACCATTAGAGACAGGGATTTTCAGCTGCTTTCCTAAACTATGAATTATTCACTGTTTATAGTTTTGTCAGAAAAGTTATTTCAAAAGTTTTTAAATAGAAATTTAGTCAAAACGCCTCAACAATTCAGTTAACGATAAATAACTAATTTTCTTTGGAAAAAAAGTGGCCAAAAGTGTTCTCCTGTTTTAGATATGTGTGTATTTATGCAGAAATTATTGCTTTCCCTGGAAATAAATTTTTCCCGTTAACTGTTAAATAGGTTTTCAAAGTTTTATTGAGTTCAAAGGATTTATTTCTGGTGTTGAACATCAAAATTCATCAAAATGTTTCATTTCTTCCCTAAGTCTCATTAGTGTCAGGTTTAATTGAAATAATTATTGAGGAATTCTCTTAACCCATCAATGTTTCAACTAGTGATTGATGTTAAATATCTAATTTGGTTCATAACTACAGCTTAAGTGTTATATACTTTCAAATCTGAGTTATATTTGGCTAACTTTTTAAACTAGAAGTCAAACTTTGAAATTCATTAAACTTCTTATTAACAAAATTTTGATTGAAACAAAACTAAAAAAGATATTTTAAACAGAAATCTATTAAAATGCTTCACATGTTTATCAACCAAATCAAAAAAGTTTTTGCTCAAAAATTATATAATAATTTCAAATGAAATGCTATTTAACTGAAATATTGTTTCTTAACATATAATTTCCCGGTCTCTAATAATTGAGGAGATGTTAGATATTATCCATTTCATCCATTAATTCTGTGAAAAATGTGATGCGCAGGAAGTGATGCCTTTATATTAGAGACAAACCCGTACTCTTATCCTAACTTTTGCTCAAAATTTGCTCCACTAATGAGATTGTTATTATAGCTGAAGGAGAAAGCATTGCAACTGAAAGTGAAATGCAATGTCAGAGAAATGTTTGGGCATTTCATGTCGTTTTGGGACGCTTTCGATGCTTTCGATAGTTATTTGGACCCATACTCTCATTCCTAACCACTCTCTTCTCAATAACTTTCTATAAGAGTTATGTCGATCCCATTCACAGTTATTGTTATTACAGAAAACATTCAAACTTTGACCCCTCCCTTACTCCTATAATTACAAGTTGTGGTAATCCTGTTATAACATAATCCTTATTATAGCCTATAATAGAGTACTTTATTTGGAGCCCAGAAAAACTTTCACTTCTATTATATTATAAAAGTTGTACTTTCTCTATAAGTAATAGTTTTTCTCGAGTTTGGATTTAATCTGTTTTCTATAAATTTGGTGTCAATTAAATCACTGGTATCTCAAATAAAGGAAAACTTTTACTCAAATTAAAAATAATTGAAATGCGAAAGTTTTAGGACTAAAACTGGTTATAAAAAGCCAAATGTTTCGGCAATTTTAACCGTGAAGTAAAGGCCTGAGTGTATAGTTTTGGAGGAAAAGTAAAAGCAAAAGTAGTATTTGTGTCCAATTTATTGTTAGTCATTGGCATACAAGAAAATACTTCCCGATACGCAATATCAATATAAGTAATAGTAACAGTTAAATGTAAATCGTGTGTATTCCTTACCAATAATACTACTGAAACACAATCGAGAATTACGGCAGATGTGAACCAATACAACAGTTAAAATGCATTGCATTAACATTAACGAGAAGGAGAGGAGAGTACCGGAGAATCACAGAAACTCTCAGGGAATACAATTTTGTATTAAATTTTTTTTGTTGCTTAATATCTAAATCTCATGAGAGTTTTTTTGCTCCTCTCTCTAGCCTTACGTTTTCCGACAAAATTTTAATTTAATTAAATTTATTCAAAATAGCATTTTAAGAGAGTCTTAAATATTGAAAAAACAAGTGCTGAAACATTTTTTTTTATAAAATAAAGAACAAATTGATTTCAATCTGTGTTATTGTTAAGAAAATTTATGCAAAAAAAGATTTATTCAACAAAAACATCAATTTTAAAGCTGTTTGACTTGGCGTTCAGTAGGTTTTTAACCGAAAACTCAATAACATATTTAGTTTTTTGAACAAAAATTAGTCAATAGGCTATTGGGGCACAGATTTCTATCGTTAACTGTTATTATTTTTTGCTTTGAATGTCGTCTCTGCATAAATATATCTGTATTTAAAACTAAGAAATAGTGTTTTCCTTCGGGTATATTTAGAAAAAGAAAGCTTATGTGTCGGGACTTTTACTGATTTTCTGATTTTCAAAATTGTTTTCACTTTTTAGGTGAAAGTCTTTCAACTACTCTAGAGCTGGCACTTAAAAAAGGTCTATTTTTAGCAATTATTTTAACAGTTTTTTCTTTAAGGGAACTGAAAACTACTTTTCGAGAGGATTATGACTTTGTATTACTTTAATGCACGCTATTTGAGGTTAATTCTGAAGAAGCAGACAATAAATTTCAGTAAAATAGTTTTCAGCACTTTTTAAAATCAAGCTTTTTGTGGATTTCTAAACATTATTAGGTTTAGGTGAGAGTCTACTTGAGCTCAGCCTTAATTTGAAACTTTCTATTGAAGAATATTCTTATCTTTTTATGTGTTATTTCAATTCAATTTATTGAGAAATTACTTTATAATTAATTGTATTCTGAATGCAGTCTTCTTTCTATTATTTGAGAGTATCTGTAAATATAATTCACCGGTATATCAAAAAAGCAATGTTCAAAATAAAGGTTCTTTAAAAGTCTGTCCTTTGAATATATAGAAGAGCTTTCATTTATTCTTCAATTATTTTAAGCTACAGTTTATTGTATTGTTAGTCAAATACAATACACTATACAAAGTATAATATATTCAATATTTATCAGAACATTTCAATACTTCAATTACTGAATCAGAAAATGTCGAGTTATTAATAAAATGAATAGAACTGTAAAATAGTTTCAGAGAGAGGTTTCACGGATTACAGCACAATAACAATTGAACTTTAAATTTGATTTAAAGTCCAATTTTGACATTACTTTTGAAGATAATTAGTTCCACAACTATTTTAAAACTATTTTTGTGTAACTGTTAATTAGGTTTGAATTTGAATAAATTCTCAAAAATAGCTTAAAAATTACGATTAAATACTTTGGATTCTTTTGAATCTCTCAATGAATGAAAAATAAAAGTAAATGAAACCATCGGATTAGTAATATAGTATTCAGATAGTAATCATACTCATTATTCATTAAATCTCTAATAAGGAAAAAAAACTTTTCTCTAATCCACTTAATAAATATTCAAGAAATGATCAAATGATTAACTTTCTTAAGCAATCTAATAATAATTGCTAATAAAGGATTTGGTCCACTCTCCAAATGCCCACTGCTCCCACTTTCATTGAACTGGAATTCCATTCCACAGAATTATAGTTCGAGAATTCCACTTCACAGAGTTTGATTTAACAAAATAATGTCAATTCTACTGGAAATATATATCGAAATTAGTAACTTTTAACATGTATTCAATTTAATTTTCAATTAAAATACAAAATACAATCGGAAAAAATTATGGAAACAGTATTCACCCGATTTCAGCTAATTGTGGGGGCAAAAAGGTAGCTAAAATCCGACTATATTGAAAATCTGATCTGATACAACCTGCCCCTATTCTAATTAATGTTAGCTTAAAATATTTTAGATATTTTTCAAAAATTTGAATTATAAAATTTCTGAAAAGAAAATTTTCTGTATCGCTGAAGTAAATTAATACAGTAATAATAGAATTGCTAAAATCGAAACATTATCAATACTATGCCCACTCTGAGAATCTATTGCTACAGTTTAACAATTAGTATTCAATTTAAAAAAGAAAACTAATCCTATTACAGGATATGAGGATATTACCCAATGTTAAATATTACCCACTGCTTATTTATGAGTTACTTTTCATATATTTATTTATAAACTTCTTTATGCTTCAAATTAAAGTTGATATTTTTAGCTTTAATCACATATAATATTTGTATCATTGAATATTTGTGCTCAAACATATGGAACACGCGATGACAATCTAAAAGTCTTCCTAACAGGTTAATTGTCAAAAAGTGCTAATTTTAACCTTAAAAGTTTTATTTCAATTTTTAAAAACTAGTATTGTAGAGATTTAGCTCATTTTTCATTATTTTCATATAAACCTTCCCTTCAAACCAAAAATTTGAATATCCAAAGGAAGCTCAATATGCTTTTGGAAAGATTCAAATGCTAGTGACCCGAACTTAACATCATATTGAAGAAGAGAATTGTGCCAATTGATAGCTAATCTTCATTTGAATCATAACAGAAAAGTTTTTTTTATCTAAATTAGGGCTAAAATATAGCACTGTATAATCGAACTTCAACCATAAGAAAATTGTATTTTCCTATATTTTCTAACTTAAAGATAAGGATCAGCCTAAAAACCAAACTTATTATTGTTAGTTAAAAGAGCTGACAGTTTCAAAAAGATTAAAGTTTTCTAAAAGTATTGTCTCTCATATATCACAATATATCACAAACTATTTGTTTTTATTATATTAGAAATCGGATTATCATTTAAAACAGTGGAAACTCGTATAATATTATACACTTTTTTTTTGGTTAAATAGTGCCTCGATTTGAATGCAAATAACTATATTAAGCGAACATTAAGGGCTTTAACTTGTGCTGAAATGTGTCGCACAAAAGGACTTTTCTATACATAATACTTACTGTTCTTTTGCTCTCCTCTTTATATCTTTTTTTCCTATTTTTTCAATTCCTATTCTTTATGTTTAACTTCACTCTAACTGTTCACTCAACGCCTTTCTCACAATTTATTAGCAAAAATCCTTATTTTAATGTTACGATTACTGTATATTCAGTTTTTTGGGCTAAAATTTCTGTGAATGTCATCATTTCAGGGGAACTCATGGATAGGATAAGTGCAGAAACACTTGGAATAAAAAGTTATGACCGAAAAGAAATTAATCCTAAATAATGATCGCATCAAATAATTAAATGGGAAGAAAAGCAGAAAAGCTTTTCTTTAGTTACCATAAAACGTGTTATTGAACTGGATTTAATTTTGAGAAATAATTACTCGGAATATATTAAAAAAACTATTTGTACAGTCACACAAAGAAATAATTTGCACTTTATATTAGATGTTATTCTCCTAAAGAAATTTGTGTCAATTCTCGTGATTTACGCTAATATACACAGAAGCTATTGGTGTCAAACCATAATAAAAATTAAACGAAACACACCTTAAAAAAGGATTTTTTTCGTGCAAAAGAGATAAAGAGGAACAGTAACCCATAATTTTAGAAGCCTTTAGAAAAGAGACACCCCTTTCTCTCTTGAAGGTCTCCACAAAAAACTATTTCCCGATTCCATTCACATATGACATATCCCTCATCTACTTAAACATAATAACTAATAATATTTTATGCTCAATATACACATATAAACCCATCTGACAGATGGTTCTATAAGAACACATTTAGAGTTAACCCTCTGCTAAACTAAACGCCCGATAGGAGGACAACATTTTTCGGCGTGTGTTAGCTGTATATCTATAAACATTACTGTTTAACATTTAAATTTTCGTGTTTAAGCGCTTCCCGGAAGTGCCAGAACTAGGAAACCGAAGACAAAACAATTTTAAAAGGCAGAGTGCATTTTGGGTGAAATTTTTTTCTTCCCATTACAGCCTTGTCTTTATGCACTTTTCTCTCTAATAGTGTCCTCTGAATGCCAGATGGTTTTCAGCTTCAATCTCTTCCACCGTTTCTCCTCTACATATCTCTTCGCTAACTATTTCACTGTTAATTATCATTTGGCCGATGCTATAAAAATCTGCTTCCGTGTTGTTTTTGAATATATTCTGCTTAATTACTGTTACGGAATATTACATATATTTTGTATTTTAATTTTTCTATAATTGAATTATTCATGAGAACTGTTTTTTATGAGATTGAAAACCGTTTTTCATGCTTAGAGAGTCGGTAATTATTAATTACTATTCAAAATCAGTGACTGCCTGTCCGGACGTCCGTAAACAATGAAAGACTTTTTGAACGAAACATAATTATGTTATTTTTATTTTTATTACTTATTTTTTCCAAGAATTCTTCGCCCACTTCAGGAACAATAGCAAAAAACGATATAAATTTCTTTTGTTTGAAAAATCTTCAAAACAACTAAAAGCTTTTCATGAATAGGGACATAAATGCCTAAAATAGCTTAAATCTATTGTAAAACTTTATTATTTATTCTTTGCTGAAAATCAAAATTACTGTTAATTAAATTGAAATTAAATATACTTAACATTTATTTCTACTTTGTTTAAATTGAATCACATCTCAAATTACAGGTATTTATGAGCACTATATTTACTTTTGATAATGAAAAGGGAACTGAAAAAGTTTTTTCACATTTTAAAAACTAATTTTGTTTAAAATCTAACTTTAATCTGAATATTAAACAGAAGTTTTAATTTTCTATAATTTAAATATAGAGTTATAAAAGTTAACCTCAAGAAAAGTTTTGGTCTAATTAACAATTGAGGAGAAATTAAAGTTTCAAAAAGTGCTGCAAATTCTCTCATTCATTACTGAATTTAATGCCAAAACTTTTATAACAGAACTTTTATTGCGTATATTTTATGACTGGACAGCAAATAGAAACAGTTTGTGATAGAAAATAATTTTATCTGTATATAAAAGTTTTAAGTGAAGACCTTTTCACTGGCACTACAATAGGACTACTTAATGAACTAAAATTTCTATCAAAAGCAATCGCTAAGAGACCAAACACTTCGACGACATCTTATTTCGATAATAAATGTGTTTGAACAGTAACTACTAATTAGAGTGAACGCCACTCGAGAATTGTTAGGCCTGTAATGATATCTGTTTCCAAAAATTAAGATCTACTCAAAGTAGGGATAGATATGAAATATTAGAGGACTATTGCTTTCGGGGAATACATAAATACATGTTTGAAAAATATATGGTTTAGAAACAAAACAAAATATGGTTTTAGTTTATTTTGCTTTTAGTTAAATAATATTTACCTTAAGTTTAAGCTATTTTTCAAGCTTTGTATTGATTGAGAAATTGTGTTATTTTCCTATTTACTACTTTGAAGATATGGTGCAATTATAATGAGTTATATATTATGAATACTCTAATCGCATGCTATACCGTAACTTTCATTAAAGGATTTACGCAAATAACTAATAAAACTTAATGCTTAATATCGTGTTTGACTTAAATCTATATAATGTTATGTTTTATTTTTAATACACAAGTTTAGACATAACAAACATTTTACACAGTGTTAGGTTTGTTATGCTATCAAATATTGTAATCAAATAACACTTTATTAGTGATAAAATATATAAATTAAATACAATAAAAGTTTTACCAAATATTTCTTTAATACTGATTATTAGAAAAAATCTCTAAATGAAAAATTTGAAGTTTTATAGACATTAATAAATTTCGAATAACATCTAAAGAATATGTATTTTATAATTTTCACATAAATATAAAAACACTTTAGGTATTAAAAACCAATTCTGATATAAATTATGTTAAAGATTAAGGTATTACACAATGAATTCTTGAAAATAATATTAGAAATTTTAAAACCTCAAGAAATTATTGACATTTACTTTATTCATAAGATCAATACTTTTATGCATATATACAATAATTATATTTTCACAGGTATAAGAATATAAAGAATTAGTGTTATTCTTGTGATGCCAGTAATCAATTATTTGTTAAACAATAGATATTAAATGGAAGAATAATATTATTCTTATGGAATATGTGGTTAAGAAAAGTATGGGAAATGATTATATTCTTTATATTCAAAGCTGAAATACTGCATAAAATATAGAGCATTTAAGATTATAGGATTGTGTTATATCTCATTTATAATCCTAATTTCCCTACTTTTTTCAATAGAATATGATAACGAACTTTTCCACAAAAATTATGAATATTGGGAAACACACATTGGGAAACACACATTGGGAAACCTATTAAATATTTATTATAGAAAACCCACGAATTTTCTAAGAATATCCTAATTGTCTAAATCTTTTAATCTTTTATTGAAATATAATGCGTTGGCGTTACACTTATTTATGATGCTTGTTATGGCTGAATAAATCAATTCAAATTAAATCAGGTTATATCAGGTTAATCTATATTTATTTTTATCAAAATCACATTAAATTTTGCTTTTCAAACTTGATTAATGAGATAATGATAATCATTCTGCTTCAAGACTTGCAGACTAAACGAATAAATGACTAAAATTACATAATTTTTAGCTTATTTTATCAAAAACGGAACTTATAGTATTGAGCTGTGAGAAAAATTTTTAAATAATTGTTTTTTCTCGAGATTCGACTATAAATTTTTATTTAATAAGTTTAAATATAACTACTATTTGTTATTGTAATAATAATAAAAGTTCAGCTATTTTTAAAGTAAAGTTTTAATCACTAATCAGCTTAAGAATTATCGAATTAAAAATAATCTGTAATAGCCTTCATCATACGCCACCTCCTCAACTATCAATTCACTGATTTAACACCCTTATAGCAAACTTTGCACTTTTTTAGTTTTCAAAAAGCTCTAATTTTATTTTAATCAATAATTTAATTTACGAGACTATAAAATAATTGCACTTTTCAATTAAATAGCACTTAATAATTCAAATTAACCTAAGTTGGAAAAACTTAAATCTACAGCCGTAACAAGGGGTGGGCAGGGGGTTATAGCCCCCCCCCCCAAAGGTTTATGAACAATTAAGTGTAGCAATTTTTAAAGATTGCCTTATTTTGGGGTTTTCTTATGTTTAGCTCCCCCCCTCCCCCAAGCTAAAAATCCTGGTTATGGCGCTACTTAAATCACAAAGCGAATTAACTTAGAAATTAGCATCATCAACTTAGGAAAGGATTAATCATAAGTGCTATTTAATTGGAAAAGTGTATTTTATTTTTATCCTCTCTAAAAAATATATATAAACATAATTCGTAAATTAAAAAGCTTATACTTTACAAATAAATCTTTAATCTAAATTAGCGTTTTTTGCTAAACTGGGCTGGGTCTTAAAAAAGGAAATCTGAGGTTTCAGAATCGAAGTCTTCAAATGATTCTCTCTATAATTTTATATAATTTATTATTAATGTTAATTATTTAATGTAAACCATTAATTAACTATAAAATATAGTAAACATTTATGTGATTCAAAGCTTTAATAAAGATTTTAACAGAAATGTTTATTTTTAAAGCACAAAAAAATATTATAATTATTCAATTCATGCATTAATTCTTTATTAAAATTTATATTCTTTTATAATTCTAAAGCAAATGATAAATAATAACAAACTTAATAAAAAACAATATTTATTACAACATAATTTGAAATTAAGACTTAATCAAATCAAATTTCATATATATGGTTATGCTGTGAATAAAATTGAGATATTTTTAAATAATTAATTCAGTGCTCAATGGGTTAAGACTTAGGTTAGGAGACGTGCGGTTGTTATGCATTACTCATAGATTTGGTTGAAAATGCATTTCTGTCTTATGTAAACTAATTTATGATTAGGAAAAAACTTTATTTCTGAGAGGGATTTATTTTTAGTTTTAATTTTAATGGGAACTAATGTGAAGTTAGTTTCGTGTTTGATATTCATGTGTAATTCAAGTGCATTCATGTTTTAAGTGTTGCATAATTTTGCGCAATTTTAAGAATAACTTTATTATAGATAAAAAAAACTTTTTGTTCAATAAGTTTTCGGTTCTTGAGGCTGAAATGCAAAGAAATTTTTGTTAATTAATAGAAAAAAGGTTTTTTTGTTTCTGCATAAAAGCTGAGAAGAGACAGTATTTACCGTATTTATAAATGTGTTTAACTTGAAACAAAATTTTAACTGAAAAGAAAGCCTGATTTTTGAGGGATTATAACAGTAGTAACAGAATTATATTCAGGAATGGTTTGAATAACCAAATACTTTATGAGCGTATGATGTGCTCAACAAGCGTATTAATGCACAGAATTTAGATTTTAAGCATAAAATCTCACTTAAAATTATAATTTACATAACAGTTAATTAGTATGTTGTGTACAAACTTAAAAATTCAGATGCTTTGTATTTTTCGACTTTAGCGTAAAAATAATTTTGAATATGAATTATAAGTTTAAATCAATTCTAGCAGTGATTATCGTCTTATTAAAAAATATATTGCTTTAAAGAATTATAAATTTATGCAAATATTGACCGAAATGTATTGCAAAATAAAATGTGTCGCAACAAAAGCAGAATTTATATATTGTTAGATAATTGTATTGAATTTTTTTAAACACGATATGACAGTATATTATTCAAAAAAGACACCAAAACATATCAATTCATAACTTATTATTTTATGAAATAGAGGTTAAAACTGAATGAAACCTTATCTTATCGAAGCTTAACTTCATGAATGACAAGTGAATGGAAGCTTGAAATAGTTTTAATAGAAAATTACATTCATATATCACTTTAACATACAAAAGAATATGTAATTCTCTATTAAGAAAGAGAAGTGAATGAATACATAAAAACTAAATCAATAAATTGGACTCAAAAACAGTCATACACTTTGTATTTGCTTATTCGCTATGTCTTTTGTGTTGCTCTGGAGATCAGGCATTAAATGCTTCTGTAGTGCAATAATATCTCTACTAAATTTCGACATAACTATTACTATTACGAACTATTACTATCTATAATACCCATAAATGTGCCCAAAAGAAATATTGAACAATCCTATTCTGACCTTCAAAGTAAATCATGATTTTCGATCCGTCTCTCTCTCTCTCTCTCTCTCTCTCTCTTTTCTTCCTTTCTTTCTCTCTCTTTCTCTAATAAGCAACATCAATACAATGCAGTGACCAGTTTTTATCAAAGCAAATCTGGGGCAGAATATATAATCAAAGGGGAGACCAAAGGATATTTTTTATAAATTTATATTTTAACAAAAACTCAAAGAGTGAACCAATCGCTGTAATTTATCAAAATAGCCAAATAGAAAAAAGTTCAAAGTTTACAGTCCTATATTCGATGTATTTTTAGTTATTTTTGAAAATATATAATTACCTCAAATCACGCAAAAATACAATTATCTATTTAAAAATAGCAATGCTATAAGTTTTGAAAATTTCATAAAAACAAATGTATCGATCAATTATCAATTACTTTTATTGTTTAAAAGCCATAAATTTATTCGATACTTGCAAATTTACATTATTCTGCTTCAGTAAATCAATTTAGAAAGTTAAAAAAGTATTTAAGTATTTTAATAAGTGTAAGAAATTGATTAATAGTTCAACAAAAATGGAAGTTATTAGTACAGAGAAACCTTTGACTCAAATTGAAATAATTAATTTATCTGAAAAACATTTATATCGCATTGGACTGTGTCTATCAAAATCAAATGATATAAAGAGAAACAAACTTAATAATCCACTACTCATTTTCATAATATT
>JAQGCH010000234.1:0-28181 GCA_034699485.1 Nanhermannia elegantula
AGCTCAACTCAAATTAAAAGTTAATTTATTTGATAAAAAACTTTACTGTATTGTATTCTTTTAGACAATAACAGAAAAATAATATGTAAAACAATTATTGATGTAAACCAAAGTTTTAAGTGTAATTGTAATCCATTAAATAACGTTTAAGATTCATTAAAGTTTTGCATATTTTTGCCTCCTCACTCTAAATTTTCTGACTTCGCCACTGTGTACAGGTAGCGTAAAACGTATAAGGGCAACAACCAGAATATATTCATTACTATCTCACTATAAACCGCGTAGATTTTAAATGCATCTCAATTACCTATTTTTTTTTGTTTATAGTCAATTATTTTGTGAATATAAAAATCTCTACGCAGTTATGTTTTCTCTCTACTGCCCTCATACTAGTACTTCTTTCTTTACATGTAGAGTATATAAGAATTTGTTAACATTTGTTATATTTAGGAAATGAATCAACTCTTAAGGAAGTTTTTCATGGAAAATATGAGTTGTAATATCAATACTCAGTCTTCATTATTTTTTATTTAATTACCACAGTAATTTTGAGCTTTACTTAGAGCTCAAACAATCATCAATTATTTCATCTCAATTTCCAGTGAACACATACTTTCTTTTAAAATAAACGAATATAGCAATACTTTCTTTAGTAAGTAATTTGCTTTCACAGTTGGATATGAATAGTAGACAAAATCCATTTTTTCTGTGATGGATCTCTCTATCTATTTAAGAAAAGCTCTTTTATTTTGTTTCGATTGTTTGGGAGCATATTCTTCTGTTATTTTTCCATATTTAAGATAAACAACTGTTTTGTGCAGTGTTTAGCTAAGATTTGATTGATTTCTGAAGAAATCTCGTCTAACATAAGCAAAAAATTATCCATCAGCTCATTCAAGAGGGGATTCATTATAAACCTTCAAATTAAACACTATTATTATTACCCAAACATTATTATTTGTACTATTTGTACCAGAATTGTAAGGGATTTTCAGTCTTTATTACATTTTGTGATATTTTTGGTCGCTTTAAAGGTGAAAAAATTAAAATTAATAATTATTATATAAAAATTTTCGAATTATCAACTTTGAAAATTGATTGGTTAGAGTGCAACAAACGAACCACTTTTTCGATTAATTCTTGTTTAGAATCATAGGAATTACATGAGAAGCAATGATAAACTTTATTAAAAATGTTTGGGATCAATACTTCTCGAGTTCTCATTTTATACCTTTTAAGTTGATTTTTGAAACACAAGTACACGCAAACTAGCGTTAAAAACACGCATTCGTGCTCAGAACACGTGAGTTGGATATATGCTTTTTGCATTTGATAAGTAATGAATCAATCATTCAAACTTATTAAGTCTTTCTTATCAATTCTTGTGATAAACATGCTCTTTAACTAATTGCTAGCGTCTTATCATTTGAATGAACTGTTTTTCAAAGTTAGGTTTTTTTCAAAACCATTTTATCATTCATTGAGACTTGAATTAAAATCGACTAAAAGAAAATACTACACCGTACCCATATTTTACATTTGAAATTTATCGAAAGTCAAATACAGTGTTATGCTTTAAATTTTTATCAAATATTGAACTTTTGGCATGAACACCCTCAAGTTTATACATTTAAGCGTGAAATGCTTGAATAACTTAATAAAAGCACTACAGTTTGCCACTACAGGTAAAATGAATTATACAAGAATGATAACGAGTTTTCATAGCAATTAGATTTCAATAACATTATTGTTTGCATTTGTTTCTATTTTTATCTAAAAGACTTATAAATCTTATAGGCATTAAAGCTATTTAATCTAAAATAACTTTGTTATCCAAAATTTTACTTTTTTCTTTCTTTACTAGTAGTAGAGTATATACTATCTATAGGCTACAGCTTTTAGCATTCAAATTTTTGCAAATTTTGCGCTTTTTAGCGTAAAAATTTAGCATATTTTGCGTTAAGATTTAGCCCTTTTTTGCTTAAGAAATCAATGCTACATTTATTTTCAACTATATTTTTATTTCAAAATAATCAATACAATTTTAAATCAAAATTTAACCCATACCCAACATAAACCCAAGTTCAAAGCCAAGATTTTCAAAACATTGATTAAGATTTTATGAGCATTTCGTTTCAACGGGGGGGGGGGGGAGGGGTCAAAAACCCATCGGTTTGGGAGACATTTTTTCTTAAAAGGCGTTTTCGCATAAAATTTGGAAAAATAGGATTGCCTAGGTGTTGACCAACCCCCCAAAAGTTTTTGAGTCAAAACATCGTACCTTGATCGCCCTTTGATTTTTTCAAGTTTTTTTCAAAATGTATCCCTTGGTCCAACATTCGATATTTTTTTGAATAATTGAAAAAATATCATTTGGCTCCCTTTTATTTTGATTAAAAATTCAATTTTGGTTAAAATTGTTTTAAAATTAAAAAAAATAAGACTAATGCTTAAATACATCAAAAAATGGCATTAAAATCGATAATTATTAATGATACACTATAAAAGGGAGAAATTAAAAAAAATTTTGGCGGGAACACAATTTTTAACCAAATATTGCCTATTAAACCGATTACTCTTTTACACCCCCTCTAAATTTTGAGAAATCATGAAATGAACCCCCCACCAAAGTTCGGAGCTTGCCCAGGTATGACACACACCCAACCCATGCCCAAACCCAAAATTAAAATACCAATGATTTTTAGATTTTAGTATGAGTCGTTTTGTTTAAAATTAGCACTTTTTAGCATAAATTTAAAAAATTAGCATTTTTAGATTAATTTTTAAAATAGGGTCTTTTTAGCACTTTTTAGTTGTAAAAGATGCTAAAGTTGTAGCCTTAACTATTACAGACAGAACATATATATTTTACAGCTTTACGTAAATTTAAATGCTTACAGACATTTTGTGTCAAAATAAATGCTTATTTCTCTCAGACTAAGCAATAGTGAAAATTATTGTTTTTCCTAATTTTAAAACTTAGTATTTCATGACTTTGAGAACAGCTGCTTCTGTTGTACAACTACAGAATGTAATAGACTATTGAAATAAAGGATTATATTCATTTATAGCAAACTTTTAATGAAAGTTCACATATTTTATATTTTGATCACAGAATTGTAATGCCTGTGATCACATTCTTAACAGACATAGGTGTGTGAGCTTCAAAACTCTGATGCTATAGTCTGAAGTATACTACAGTACAGTACAGTACAGTATAGTACAGTATACTATTATACAAGTTTAGCTATGCTATGGTTTGCTATTATTGCCTTTTCGTCAACTATCCATTAGAGCATGTGTTCATTTAATCCCTTCTTTATGATTGTTATTATTTGTATAAATCTATAATTTAGATAAAAGGCCGCAAAACAATGTTCATTGTTTTCAAGCGTTTTTTCTCAATCTGACTCCAAACAAATATATTATATTATTGTGAGAATCAGGGCCGTAACCAGTTTTGAACTGTAAAAATTCATTATAAATACAAAAATTCTTGGGTAAAGGTTTGTACAATAATGTCAAATAAAATCTTTTTCAATTTTATTTTAGGTAAAAATACTTTTCTCTACTTATATAACTGATTATAGATATTTGAACTTTTATTCATTAAATGTTTAACATTGATAATAAAATAATAAGAAAAATTTTTTTCAATAGGCTCATACATTAAACTATTTTGCTTTCAATTTTATATCCTGAAAAGCAGATTTTTAATCCCTTTGCAGATTTTATTTGACATGATTGTACTCTAAATGTAGTTAAACCGGAGTATTGTCTAATTAGTTTTGTTTTTTTATGTTTGTTTGGAAAGTTTTTAATTCTCTTTAACTGTATTTACACCGATGTGGTGGTGAACACTCATATAAATACAATAATGTTAAATTTTGATATGGGCTCGAGAACGAGGACGAAAGTATAAAGGTCGATAACGGTGGGGTCGTTTAAAAATTTATCTAAGAAGGGTTAATTAATGACGATTATTTTCCATATCTCAAACTCCTCTGCCCACGACCCCACCATTATCGACCTTTATACTTTAAATATATTTTGAAACTAAATCAACAATAATAAAAACTGAAGATTTAAATATCTTCCACCTTATCGACATTTAGGTGATACTGATGTGCTATACTTGTAAATAATGAAATTAACAGATTTCATTTTTAAAAACAAAGGGAGATTAAAAATAGTTTCTAAAAATGAAGAATATCTAACATATTCAAGATAGTAATTCTAAGCGGATTCAAGCGGTTTACTTTACTTTCGTAGCATTTCATTTCGTAGTATTACTTTTCGCAGCATTTATTTTCGAATTATTTTACAGTTTATCATCATTATAGCAACTCATTTTATAAATGTAATAGAATTAATTTTATCACTATTTTAATTAAATTTTTATTCAAGTTCAAAAATGGTTAACTAAGCACTTTTAAAATTTTTTTAGGAAAAATTAATAAGGAAGACAACGGATATATATTTTGAAAATAAAATAAATGAAACAAAAAATAGCATTATCATAGTGAGACTTGAACGATTAAATGAAATGCAGCGAAAAGTAATGCTGCGAAATGAAATGCTGCGAAACGTGAAGCCACCATTTGTACAAACAAATGTAAACTGCATAATAGAGTAAGGATTCAAATACTTATTTGATGGAATTAAAGGGCTAAATACTGCAGCTATTCATGCGTATATATTTTGAAATGTACAGAATTCAGTGCATTCGTCGTATTCAATTTTAAAACAATTATAAAAGGATTCAACACTTTATTTATTCTGCAACAATTGTTTGATTAAATATTAATTCTTTTTATTCTTTATTTATCGATTCAATTGTAGACAAGAATAAACTTTTTTTATTGTCTGTGCCAAGCAATACATACTGAATATACAGAAAATTTTAAATTAGAGATATTAACAAAAACTAATGTCCATTGACATCTTTTAAAGTAATGATACAAAATATTAGAATTTTTAATCCCAATCCCATCCCATCCCATTGAAATTTTGTTCAATCTCACCCACTCCCATCTCATTGAAAATTTTTTATACACTATATCCCTGTTATAGTAAAACCTTCGGGACATGACAATTCCTTTACAATAACGGGGTTTCACTAAGGAACATAAGTTAAACATATAAAAAGTCATATATTTATAGCCAACCCATAACTATAACCTGGTTTTTAATATAACCGATTTCACTATAACGATAAACTGTATATATCTCTATACAGAAGCGCCAAACCCTAGTGTTTTTAGTCTTTTACAAGAGCTTTGATTGTAAGAATTAGATTTATTACTAACTCTTAGTTAGATTTGAAACTATTCACCAGAAAATGTTGATTATCTCTTATTTAATAAAAGTAACATAAGATATAGATTATTAAATCCCTGTTACATATTATAAGTTGTAATCATAATAATATGTAAGTTATTAGTTATCAGTTATAGTTAAATAGTTATCATTTGATTCAATAATTAAAACTCTACTTTGTTTTCAATAAGTTTTATTCACTTACACAACATTAATCCCATTCCACAAGCATTTTTACAATCCCACTGAAAATTTTTTCGATCCCTCCCACTCCCATCCTATGGGATTGAGATTTGCATCACTATTTTAAAGCACCTCTCCCAACAACACATCTAACTCTGAAGTTTCACATGCCTTCAAAAAAAATGTTAACAATTTCGAAGTCACATCTGTTGCATTGCGATCGAAACGTCCAGATTTAGCACAAATTAATTATTGTGTAATTAATAAAATCGTTGTAAAAAACAAGAAATAAGTTAACTCAATGATTAAACTTTTTTATGAGTTTTATAAAATACAGAGCAATCGATAATCTTTCGCGAAATAGGTTTTCTCTAAATTGAAACCAACATTTTGTGGAATAGCAGGAAAAATAAAATTTATAAAAATCTAAACTAAAAGATAAACTAATACTAGAGATTATCCAAAATGCACTTAAGTTTCATTCATTACTTAACTTACCATAAAAGGAGTAGTTTTTATTAATTATTTAAAATAAAATTAATATTCAATTTTTATGGGGTTCATAAAATCTTGTTTACCTCTGAGAGTTCATTACAGACCATTCAGACAGTAAATGTAAATAGTTTTCAATTAATTAAATGGCAAATTATTGATTTCCAATAATCATTTGGTCTGATCCTTATTATCAATACCATTAAGTGAGAGGACATTTCATGATACACATGAATTCATATAAAACTAATAAATAATAAGAATTTGTTTTTACAGAACTACATTTGAAATGATTGTTTGATTTATGGTCAGCTAAATTATTAAATAAATATTTGTTCAAAATATTTGTTCAAAATAGAATACAATTCTAAAAATTATATGATAAGTATATATTAGTCTTAATATTTAGCTCTCTCGCGAAACTATTACATTCTTCTATTAATATTGTTAACAGTAAAATAGGAACGCATTTAATAATATTGAATCATTATATTCAGATTATATCCAGAGTGATGAGTGTATTCAATGAACATATAATTCCTTATTCAAAATGTTTGAGAACATAATTCTCAAATGCAATTCAACATAAATCTGCATTCAATATAAGAAATCTTTAAACTTAGTGCATGTGTTTGGCATACAGTATATGTGACTCAAATGTAAAATATTTGCATTATAGAGCTTTATAGAGCAGCATAACATTAGCAAATTAGTTATTTTTAAAATTTTTACTTTACATTATTATCAAAATTTAGTACATTATTCTTCACTCAAATCAATTTATTATAAGTTTATTTTCTTTCATTTTCTAACATGAATAATGAGAGTTATTTGTAATAATTTAGTTTTAGAGATAGTATTTCTATAAAGCATACAAAAAGAGCTTATAATTGACTTACCATAGAATTCGTTGAGTATTCCAAAGGGCATTACTACCACAGAAACGAGCAGATCTGCCACTGCAAGACTTTGTTTTGATTGTGGTTTTATTAGAAGAGAAAAAGACATTTTAATTATTAATTAAAGTGAAACGTTTAATAAGAAGCGCTCGTTTGTAAAGAACTAGTAATACCTGAGCAAAAAATAATTGGTAGCGTTTTGTAGCCTTCTTTCAAAGCCAATGGCCAAACAAACAAGAATATTACCAAAACCTCCGATAAACACTAATAAGCCGAGCAAAAGGAATGGCCATTTGTATACTGGAATTAAAGGCTCACTCGTCGACAGTGCGGTCGAATTAAAGCCAAACAAGTCGTCAAATACATTGGACCCCACTGTCGACATTGCATCCAATGAGACATCACTGAGTGTGGTTGTGGTCGTGTTCGAGGTTTCAATTAATTGTCGCATTTGGGGGTCCAATAGAGTCAACCACTGTAAACATTCCTCATTACCCTCACTAATGCTCTCATTCGAGCAAATGATACTCATATTAATTAAATTTCGATCGTATTCTAATGCATTCAAACTGTTATTGACTGAAATATTCCGCATAGCATTTGATGATACAGAAGACCAGTTGACTGGTGATATCTCCAATTCCATCATTAGTTTTGTTTAACAATCCTTATACATAATAATTTTGATTTTTCTTTTATCTTCTATTATAAACTTCTGTTATATTTATTTTTCTAAAAATATAGAATTATTAAAAGTTAAATGAGTTGAGTCTCCATTGAAACAAAGTTTTAATAAAACAAAATGAGTTTCTCATTAGAATTGAAATATGTCACAGATTTTTGTGATGACTAACGTGAGCCTAAATAGTAAATAAGTGTTTGCAATATCAATGTCTGTTATTCTTCATCACTTTTACACAATGATCCACAAAATCTATTATCAATTTAAATAATCGACAAAAGTCAAGCCGAGCACATCTCACTTGAATGCCTTACTATGCTATTAGACGTGTCACTCAATTTTTGGTATTTTGTAAAAATATTTTTTAAAA
Source organism: Nanhermannia elegantula (assembly GCA_034699485.1). NCBI lineage: Eukaryota > Metazoa > Arthropoda > Arachnida > Sarcoptiformes > Nanhermanniidae > Nanhermannia > Nanhermannia elegantula. The sequence goes on from JAQGCH010000234.1 coordinate 7,946, forward strand.
TGAATTTTTAAAAAGCGAAAAATTTGAAGAATGTTCACGATATTCAATAAAATATTTGCTATTAATTATAACTGAGAAGAATGAAAAACAGCTAACATACAGTGCTTGCGTATTAGATAGAAAAAAAACCAGTGAAAAGTTTTGCACATATGTAGTCAACTATTTTTCACTGGTGTGAAACATGAGAATGTGGTCACACGAATGTGTTCGTTCTCTTTTCTGTTCAATTGATTGTACAAAAGTCATAATTAGCCAACCATTTGGTGAGTGTTACAAAAGGCTCTGCACTTATTATCACAACTATAGCAACTATTAATTGTACATCCATATAGTGCGTACTCAGATTATGGCCATTTTTGGAGCCCTACCCCTCTTTGCGTGCATTCTCGCTTTCTAAACTCCCTTTTGCAGATAGTAGGGGGGCTTTTGCATTAACCCTCCCTAACAACAAATAATCAAAATACAAAATAGAATTTTCTTCATCATCTTCTTTATGATTGAAGATAATTTAAAAGTCGGAGGATTTTTGTGTAGCTTTCTGTAACTACTCATTGCAAAAATAATATTGATTTTTAAATATTTTGAAGCGAAATACACATTTTAAACATACCACTCAAATTATATGTACAGTATATACTATGCATAAACCTCCTTTTATAGTTTGCTCGCTTTTATATAATATACAAGTAGTTGAGGGAATAGGAGCTTCCAATACAACTTTTGCTTCATATTGTTAAGACGCAACTTTAACAACTTTAAGTTGAAATAACAAACACCATATTTATATGGCTCTAAATCCTTTCTAAATCTTTGATAAAATGCAAGTTATTTTTATATTAACGTATCGAAGTAGACGTACCGTAATATAAATTGTTGATAAATAATAAGTTTAAGCACTGTCTTATTGTATTATGTTTTGTGATATTCAACTTTAAGTAAATAGTTTTTGATAATAAATATTAGAGCAGAGACAAACAGATCTATTGATCTAAACTTCATTCAATTCAATTGTTACCACCTTTTGTCGGAGACAAACAAGAACAGGAAATCTTAAATGGGGGAACCTTTTGATTTTTTTCAAAATGCTTTTATTTAATTCTAAGATAAAATACAATTATCTGTTGAATTTAGATGTATTGTATATTTAGTGTTAGATTTTGCAGACATAATAATTTCTTCATTATTTTTAACAAAATCGTGAAATTGAGAACAAATTTAAGTCAAAATTAAATTTTACAAAAACTTGTGGCTTAAGATTGTTCGTTAATAATCTATTCTTATCTCTTGAGTATAAGTTATTCATAATACAAAATACACGTTCAATCCATGCATTGCTCGAATAAATCGGAAAAACAAATTCTAGTATTAATTCTATATTAGGAGCAGAACATGTAGTGAGAAATTGTGACCATTTTTTAATGAAGTGAACTCCGAGACCAAATCTTCTTTCCTACAAGAATTTATACCAGTAATTTCATCAAATAAGATAACTTTATTTTTATTTATTTTCGCTAATATTTAGCATTTCTCCCCATTTTCGTATTGAATGAAATTCTTAAACTTATGGCTTAAAATTTTATGATTGAAATGCCTGTAAATACAGGTTTTGCTAGTTTTTGAGCTAAACCCGGACATCCTATTATTCGGGTGGATCTCTCGTCCATCACCCGAACAGTTCGGATGAAAGCCGAACAGGTGGTAACCCTGATAGTTGTGCATGAGGTTGTCTGCGTGCGACTGTCTATAAAAACGTAAGAAGATTGAAAATTACTGTACGGTAACTATAGGCTAAAGTAAATACTCTCCAATCGGAGACAACCTCATGCACTCTTATTCATGTGAGTCTCTCTACTCTCTAATTATTAGTTATTAATGCTCTAAAAATTATCAAAGCATGACTTTATTTTAACCCACCTTAAATAGTTTTAATATAAAAAAGCTTTCAATATTTGCAATCTTTTATATAATTAAAAGATTAAACTTTTCAAAGGTTTTAATTTTTAATTTTCATTAGAATATACTTTTATTATTGGTTTAAATATAAGCTCGGGTATCAGTTTTTACGTTACAGTCGGATAATCTATTACTGAGTTTATATTGATTTTTGAAACTTTGTCATATTTTTTAAACTTTACTAAACCAGAAAGAAATTGAAAAATAATTTCTTAAACTTTCTTTTTTCATGTCATTCGATTTCCTTTTTTGGAAGTATTCGTTGTTCATTGAAATAAGTAAAGACACGCTTTTATTGTAAAGAAAACATTTATCACACTATGAAAGTAGTGTAAAAAATTCACTTTTAAAAAGTAATCTTTTATTCAAAAGTAAAGCATAAGTGAATTTCTTCTTATTCGCTCAAATGAGAATACCTTACTTTAATCCTACTTCAAGTGGCGGAAATTTTATTAAATACTAGAATATTATGCACTTACAAAACAATATTCTGATATCACTTCTGTTGTTCATCAAAAATTACTAGATTTGGAGAAAATATAGCTTTATCTTAATATAAAGTATTCTTTAAATCTGTCAAATAATTAGTTCTGTTCCACATGTAAATAATGCTATGAAATACATACGTTGTATTTGTGACCGTCGGGTTCTGTCTGGCTGTTGTAGAGCAGCGCTTAACAGAACGGTTTAGCTAAAGAGCCAAAAATTTTAAATAAATTAGTTGAAGAGCACAGCCGTAACTAGGGATCAGCAAGGGGGCTATAGCCCCCAAAGATTATTCAACATTTAAGTATAAGTCTATAACGATCTAAAAAATTGTCATATTTTCCATTTTTCCTATGTGTAGTTTTCCTATGTGTAGTCCCTAACCTAAAATCATGGTTAAGGCACTTATTAAAAATATCAACTCTTCATTTTTTAAAGCAGTATTTTCTATTAAATAGCATTTATTTTGACTGTTTTTGACATCAATATCAATGCGTGTTAACAACAATTATACTGTATATCAATATTTAAATGTTCAGTTCAATTATTTACTGCGCCTATTCATGTAGAAAATTAATTCAAACGCTGCATTTTATTTAAGTCTATTAAATGGTAGACATGTGTTATCATTTGGCTCTCACTCTGTCTCGAAGTTTGTGTTACAGCGACACAAAAATAATACTAAACACCAAAAGTTTCTGCTCTTAATGAATTTTGATATAAGTTATAAGGAAGGGTATGACTTTTTCGGAGACAAAACCTCAAAAATTTGGTCGAAAATTCAAAGCATTTTTGGACAAATTTCGAAAAAATTCGGAAAATTTTTTACACAGATATCAATGAAAATTCAAGTTTTAATGTAAAATTTCAATTTGAAAAGTAGAAAATTTTTGCGCCATTTTTAAGGAATTTTTTACAGTCAAATAAATATAAATTCTAATTAATTTTAAAGGATATAACAAATTCATTTTTTTTATTTTTAATTAAAAAAAATTTGAAAAAATTCTAATAAAAAAATTTTCGTCTTCCGATTTTTTAAGGAAAGAACTAAATTCAAAATTCTTGCTAAAACACATGAAAACTTTAGAAAAATGTCCTTTTTTCGTTAAAAATTTCATAAATTTTCGAATTTTTCGGAAATTCGGAGAATCAGCAAAAAATGGCGAAAATTGGAATTTTCGAGACTTTAATATTAGCTCATTTTGCTTGTTATTACTGATCGGCGCTCATTTCATAGTTAACGAACGCTTTGAGCAACACAGAAAAAGTCGTATTTCCGAAAAAGTGATAGCTTTGGTTATAAGATCTCGTCAGACGGCTATTTATAAAACTAATAAAACTTAATAACTAATAAATAACTAGAAAGAGTTAAATTTTAGTCTTGAGTTTAAAACATTTTCTTATATATTTTACAAAATCCTTCAGAGCCAACAATCTAGGCTTCGTGAGCCAGGTCTGGCTCGCGAGCCATGGCTTGTTAAGCACTGTTCTAGAGAATGAAACTTCACAAAGAGGAAAATATTGAATTTTCGCTTCAATGGTCATTTTTCATATACAGTTTTCATGAGGTTTTCGATTTCCCTATTTTTATGTCCGAACGACTCACTTATACTGTCTGTTGAAGCTATTCTATTGATGTAATATTTTTGAAAAAATAATGAATAAATATTTTTTGAATTCTTACTTTAAAGTCAAACTTTATAGCCTTTCATTAGATATAAATCTCTATAATTATTCGATATTTGGGAATTTGGTATTTCATAATTCAATTAAAATATAAATTTATTTAAATGAGCGCTATTTTAATTAAATAGCTTTATTCGAGTTCACAGAAATCATAAGTCATTAATAGAAATATGTATTTTTAAAACGTCATAGGGATAAACTTGGGCTGTATATAAAATTGTTTATATTATAAAAACAGATAAAAAGAGATTATCCTTTTGATAGTGAGGTCAAAACGCATCAAAGTTTTGTGAGAAAATATTTTTGATCCAAAATTTTTATTAAAAATATTCTAAAATATATTGAAATGATATGAATTTGGATTTAATGCGTTATTAAAAGAGATATATTAATAATAACTTGTAGTGACAGATGCATTGACAGTTGTAGTAACCAATAAATCCTAATTGAGTTTAAAAGTATTAAAATACTGTGAAGCAAATACATGTATCTATTGATATAAAAAAAATACATTTACTTCAGACTTGGCCAAGGTACCCAGAATTTTGAGGCTCAAGGGCTGGGGGTGCTTTTGGAAATTCAAAAATCCAAGGATTCGAGGGGGTCAAACTTCTCGTTTTTGTATGACAATTTATTCACAAATTGAGTTTTCCGACAATTTTTTAAAGATTTTCCCACCAAAAATTGTTGATCAAAAATCCTTGGGGGTCTACAAATCAAAGGGTAAAATTTCGGAGCTTAGGGAGTGGGTACCAACCTACCAACCAGCCTTGGGCAAGTCTGATTTACTTCTTTAGATAAAAGAGTGCTGAAAATTCATTTATAGTGAAACAAAATAAGTTTAAGAGCAAATTCCTTATAAAGAAATTATAAGTATTGACGAGTTGCCAGTTTTATAGAAAATTTGATTATTTGAAGCTAATTTTTGACGTAATTTATTGTTTGTAAGTTTCAAAAATAATGTTTAGTTAAAAAGTATTTTTAAATGTTTAGTTTAAATAATAAATACAATAAACAATTTCAGAGACAGTTGACGAAAAAATATTGTGAAAATATTTCTCCTAACAAAAGGGGATGTTTGATATGTATGTCTAACAGTAATGTTTTCTAAGGCTAGCATAGACTAAAGCTGTCAAACTTACTGCACACTAGGACGGGCTTCAGATTAGTCAGATAATCCAGAGTCTCACTGTTAATGTGATTCACACTAGAGGTGTAATGCGGGACCCAGTGGGTTGGGTTAGGTCTGAGTTTCATGTAAAATATCCGGGTTTGTTCGGGTTAGGGTTACACTATAAAATCAACGGGTTATTCCCGGGCACCAAGTGCTATCAGGAAAATCCGGAATTTTTTTTAATAATATAAGAAAAAACTTAGATATTTTATTTATTTTATCATTTAATTTACTAAATTGAATGATTAAAATTTATTTATATCTATACAAATACACACTAATTCGAATCAGAGTTCACCTTATGTTTAATACTTATCCTTTATTTTTCAAGTTAAAGCAGGGTTTGTAACAATACTTTAGTTATAAATTCTTAGAAAGATTTTTGAGAATGGAAACAAAGGATTATTATATTTAGCGACTCATTTTGAAATTAAATACTTCTATGTATTCATGCTTTTCACTGTAGGGTTTAATAATTTTTATTTTAAATCATTTAAATGTCACAAACTAGTTGTATCACATTTTAATAGTTGTTACCGTATCAAAAATAAGCCAAATTAATAATTCATCTAAAACAAATGATTCAAAAGATATTAGTGATAAAAGTTGTCTCTAAGAGTTAATTAAATCAAATATAGCTTTGTATAACTTAATATGAATTTATAGAATTCAATATGGGATTTGGATTTTTCCAGGTTGGGTTGGGTTAGGACACATCTCAAAACCCCGTGTTTGTACAGGGTTAGGGTTCAAATTTAATTCAGGGCTTAAATCCGGGTTAGGGTAAAAAATTTGAGGAAAGTTTCATCTCTAATAATCACCAGACCTTTTTGAGTTTAAAAATTTTAATTAATTTGAGTTTATTTAAGTTAAAGTTTTTTCAATTTTAATAATTATATTGAGTTTGAGTTTAGATAAACTTAAACTCAAACTCAAAATAATTTGAGTAAAACTCAAATGTTTGAGTTTTCTCAAAAAGCACTGATAATCACATGATTATGAAACAGAATTTTTAGAAAAGTAAATAATTTGAACCCATTATGTGAATAATACGTAAGTTAACCTTTTCCCTTTTTTAATACAGATAAATAATTTTTGATTACATATCAAAAGTAGTTTCAAACTTTTTTAAAAATAAGAGTTTTCAGTTTAATCTTATTGGAAAGCTTGGTTTTATTGGGTTTTATAACTTTAAATCATTATTTACTTTTGATGACAATATTTTAGAATGATTTTTGAAAATCGATCCATTCTTTTCATGCATTGAAGTTTGATTGAAGAAAGAAAAACCTCTTATAGAAATGTTTAGTTTTAAAAAAAATTTATCACAACTATCAAAAACCTGACTTAGATCTGGTGTAGGTTTAGAATAAGAAGACTCTGAAAGTTATTTGATAAGCCCAATACAATTTAATAGAGTATTGTATTCAATCTAATCTAATAAGATCTCAGCAAAACTTAGGAAAAGTTTACTGTTTTTACTTTCGGTATGCAATACTAACTTAGTGTAAACTTAATAAAATACTCTTTACATTCAATTCATTATTGAATAAGAGGAATAAATTTAAACCCAAGTTTAGCACTGATTTTTCATTCACAAAAGTTTAACTTTAACTTAGTTATAAAGTTTTTATTTAACTATTATAAATAGTTTAATCATTTTTGAGAAATCTTTGTTATCAAATCATTTGAAGCTTAAGTTTAATTATTTAAGAGGTGTTTTGGATAATGGTGATGAAGGCCTCCAGAGCAATAGAAATGATTTTATGTCCAAAATTAATTTTATGATAGTCATAATTAGGGATCGGATTTTTGCATATTTGTATGTTTTCTCTCCTTGTAGTTGTCGATATAAAATTTTAAAATAAGCACCAATTACATAATTACAAGACGAGTGATAGCAGTTTTGTTTTGCATAAAAATGCATATTTGCAGGAATCCATTTGTGCAGCATTTGTGAAATTAGGGACTTCTCGCGCTACAAAAATATTTTCCGATTAATGGTTAGATTGAAATAATCTGAAATGATAGTCAGGTGACTGTACAGTACTAAATATCAAATCCAATCCATTTGCACACCAGAATTGGCTGCCCTTCTCTGTTAGACTTTGTTGAAGGAAACAATAGTTAATGCAGTGAATTCATAGGCAAGAGAGAGCTCATTCAGTTGAAGCAACTTTACGGTATTGGCTATTATATGTCAGGAGTAATGAAATGTCACACATCTTGATTGTGACCCACATTACATACATTACATTGAATATGTTTAATACAGTTCCGCTTTTAAATCAATACATTCAAAAAATACTATAACATAGAAAATTTTGTAAGCTATCGATCAGACACTAACAAAAGATATTCGATAAATCCTTATTCACCAGTAAAATAAGTTCAGCGCAAATAAAGTAAATCTATTTATTAGATACCAATAGGGAACAAAACCACTAACAAACAAAGGAGAAACATTAGCGATGAAAGCTTCAAGAAAAGTATATATATGTGAGCAGTCATTACTTTCTGTTATTAACTCAAGTGGCCATTAACTCCAATGATGTATTACTCCTTTAGTACAGTCTTTAAATTTTGTTTTAATTTTGCAAATCTATCAAAAATTAGAATAATTTATTCTAATTTTATCTCATTTTCTTAAGAGTTCACTTCATTTAATTCACTTCAATTCAGATCAACTTTTGGATGTATTATTTCAAGAAATCTTTGAGATTAATTGGTTTAAATGGTTGCGACTGTACTATACTGAACAATAAGCGAATAAACAGAATAAACGATAAAAAGGCTGCAAATAATTTTCATCTATTTTTTATATTGACAAAAAAGTTTATCATTAATATACAAACAAAAAGCAGATTGAAATACATTTGTTTATTACGGTAATTGAAATTTATTGCATTTGAGATTTACCGTTAATATTATTTAATGATTAAATGTTTTACTATAGATTGTTTATAAGCTAGTATTGTATTATAATCTTCGCAATGAGTTTCGGCTAAAAAGTCGTTTCGTGATTCAATAGATGAGCTCTGAATGAGCTGACGCATCGATTTCTATGCATTTCTTTACATACAATTATTATTATGTATAAACTCAAATTTACTCAATTTTGAGTAATTATTAAACAAACATTACATCGTTTTTCATCAAAATATACCAACAATACATTTATTTATAACTCAGCATCAAATCAAAGTAAAAGTGTAAAAGAATAACAAATGAATGAACTATAAAGAAAATCTGTCCCTTTTCGATGTTTTCTATTTACTTACTCAACAACTTTGAAATAATCAGCAAATCCTAACCAATTACTTACATACAAAACATCATTTTTCATGTCATGCTATTAAAGAAGAAAATGTTACAAATTTACGAAAATAAATTGAAAAACAAAATGAGTTTAAATCAGAATCACCATTATTTTATAAAATACAACTAATTTAATGTTTTCAAACGCTTTTTTTACAACGATTACCAATTGGACTAAAAGGTAACTTTATGAGTGCATGAAAATGGTTTAGAAAAATATTTTTACGGTACAGTTTTCACGTAATTAGCTGACCAAAAATCCAAAAAATGCTGATCTGCATAAGCGTCATATATATCACACATTAAAAATTAGATTTTCCATTGGAAAGCATTAAAATTGAATTTATATAAAAATATAAATTATAAATGATATATAAAAAGCTTTATTTGATATTTAAGATCTTACCAGAGATATAAAAGACCTAAAGAGTAATGATCAAAGCCCATAGAGGTTCTCCCACAAAAGGACACCATCGTCAGTCATATATCATTGAAAAAATCTCACATTTGTACTACAACTTTTCCTCTTGGATCAAGTTCACGGACTAAAGCATCAGATGGCAAAAAAGTCGATTATTTTAAAATTTCATATATCGAGAGTGGGAGTGACTAGAAGAGTGAAGCTTTCATTAAAATTAATATAAATCAAGCCTAATTATCTCCTAAGCTCAGAATTATACAGCATTTAGATTTTTATTGTAATTTTTACCGTCAAAAAATTTAAAACCATTTCTATCAAACTTTTAAAAAATTTTATATTCCTAATATATAATGAGAATACAAAAGATTTTTTTATTATCACTTATAGATCCTGATTTATAAATTTTTAAATAATCGAATTTTTCGCCTTCTGGTGCTTTACTCCGTGGATGCATCGAGTTGGTCCAAGAGGAAAAGCTGTAGTACTCGGTGAGATCTTTCAATTGATATATGACTCATAGTGGTGTAATTTTGTGGGGAAACCTCTATGGGCTTTGACCATTACTCTTTGATTTATATTTAAATTTTCTTCCTTCAAAAATTCGAAAACTTAAATATGTTTACAGTAAAACAAATACTTTTCGAGTTATGTAAAAGTCTTATTCATAATATTAATTAGAATAACTTATTTGCGTAAACAGCTAATAATCTGGTAATAATAGAATTGTTTGTTTTTTATTCATTGGTTTTTTAAAATTATTTTTTGTTAATAAATGAGTTTCCAAATACAGTTATATAAATACTTGAGTTTAGAAATTCGATGACATCAAAATGTCTATTAATTTAATTATCTTTATAGACCTATAAGTTAAGCTAATATTCCAATTCATGTGCTGTCATTAATCTTATTAAACTCATTATTCTTAGTTTTTTTTCGTGAAATACAAAATTAAAAACCAATTGTGAGATAGGATCTCAAATTGCATAATGGCTAAGACAATAGCCAAGAGCTAATTAGGTTTTATATATGTTAATAAGTTCTCTTAAAAACTATTATACCATTCAATAGTATTCCTTTGGATTCATAAAAACATCCGTAAATGTAATGAAGATATATTCAATTCAATTCAATTTATATCTTAATTAATTCTACTGAACAATAGCCTCACATGACATCACATTTTTGATTAAATATTCTTTTTTCAATAGTTTAACATAATTATTAATTATAATTTTAAGTTAAATCCTATTTTCTTATATTAGGTTAAATTTTAGTACAGATTTAAAAGAATATTAAGAATATAATTCACATATTGACACTATAGTCGTCTAATCCAAATATATTTTAATAGTATAGTTGTTGTGTAATCAATAAAAATCACATCTAATTAAGAGCATAAATATTCTGACTTGTTATCTGATGTCATTTTGAAAGGTTTAAAAATTTTTTACTAATTTTAGTCAAGAAATTGAAACTTTGAAATTTGAATTTATTCAAATCATAGTTTTTGAATAAATATTTCAGGACTATTAAGTTGTCAAAAAAGAAATATTTTCAGCATATAATTGAAGTGCTATCAAAAGAGGAAAAAAATCTTCAAATTCTAGTTTATATAAGTTTTTCTTCTAAATGATTTCATAAAACATGAAATATTTAGTGTTTGAATTCATAGATTTTGTCAATAAAAAAATTAATTTCAATGATTATAATATCTTATACTGTATTTACCATTGATATGCAGTCAGAGTTTGAATAGAGTTTTAAGTGAAATAAACTTAATCTGATTGAGTTAATCAGTATTATAAGTTACACTATGGAAACGTACAAATACTGGAAAATAATTGATTAGTTAATGAAATGATAATTTCTAAATTGCCATTATATACCAATTTAACTGACACATAGTAGATATTTATTAATGAGTAAAATAAAATTCATATAAAATGATTAATTAATATGTTATCATTTTCCTATTTACTTTATTTGATTCTTTGGTTCATTCGGATAATTCGAAACTTTGCCATACATTAGTTTATCCGCTTTGACCATTATACATTATAAATTGCACATTGTACATTAGTGATGCTCAGGGAGTGTGCTGTATATTAAATATGAACATAATTTATCTTATAAATTAAATTCTAAATGAACTTAACTAAAAATCTCACAAACCACAGACGATGTATAATCGACAATTTGATTGTTTAAAATATGAGGTTTTAATAAGCTTATTAAAAAGACCACTGGTCTATAATTTTAATATAAAGAGAGTAAAGAAACCCTCAATTGATTTTAAATTATTAACTTAAGACACATTAGTCAACCCAACTATTGCTATAAGTTTATTATATTTTATAGTTTATTAAATTTATTCTTAACCTTAAAGTCGTAGTCTATTGACTCATAGACTTCTTTTCAAAATCTCATTTTTATTTTATTATATTAAGTTATAAATATCGAGTCATTTTTTAAAATTGAAGTCATTCAGTTTTAATATTTGAATTAAGCATAATTTTGATTGAAAAGTATGCTTTTCTTTTGTTTATTTAATCGATTATTCACTTAAGTTAATGAAGTTATAGATAATTATTATTAATTTTTTAATAGCACAGCACATAAGATGAATACAAAACAATTTTTTTGCACTCACTTTAAATATTGCTATTCATTTAATAATTTGATATAATTAACGATAGTAAATAACTCGAAAGATATCTGTTTTACATAGAATTAATTTTTTTTAATTATTCAATCGATAATCGAATTAAAATTTTTTAAATTTCGATTTATAAAACGGGGAGAACTTAATTACCGTCATGCATTTTATTTATCAATTATTATGTAAATTTTGATATATATATTTGTATAAACATATATATTAAAAGCATATATATTAAATTGAATGCTTTTGAAGGAAAATTTTTAATATATGACGCTTATCCGGTGAGCCGTTTTTATATAAATTGATTATCTTGCAATATCACAATTGTACCATAAAAATATTTTTCAAATCGGTTCCATAGTGGTCGCAATTTTCCCTTTTAAGAATTGGTACTCAGTGCTTGGGGTCTAGCGCTCGAGAACGTGCTCGTGCTTGAAAAAATGAGAGTGCTCAGTGCTCACCACCGAGCACCAAGCGCGCGAACCTGTGCATCACTTACAAGTAAGGGCACTCAATTGTAAATCGCAGATTTTGATCAAACTTATATCAAATGTTCTACTATTAAAATAATGAATTTTAGTCTAAAGACTTGCTACTAAGATTCAATTTTAGATGTAATACCACACGATTCTTTTTGCTGTATTAATCATCTACCTGTAGTCTAGAGCAAAAAGTATAAGATATAGCGTAAATCCGATTCCAAATTTAAATTCTACGTCAAGAAATACATTAAAATGAACTTTTTTCAAAATATTATGATAATAGGAAACGTGATTTTCGAAGAAACCAGAATAATTTTGATTTAATTATATAAACTATGCTAATGTTTAGTTGTAATATTGCTTTAAATTGATGTTATTTTAAAATCTCAACATTTAAAAGTAATTTTCTCAAATATATTTCGACCATTTTACACAATTATATTAAAACTTGATTTGAGAAGAAAATTTTAAAGATCACTTTTCAACAGATAAATAAACATCAAAATAACAATGCTTTTATTTAAGGATTTATCATCAAATCAAAGCCTCTGGGTCCCTATTATTATAATATATTGAAAAAAAGTTCATATTAATGTATTTTTTGAGGTAGAATCCAAATTTGGAATCGGATTTACGCTATATCTTATATTTTCTGCACTAGACTACTGGTAGATCATTAAAACAGCAAAAAGAACCGTGTGGTATGACATCTAAAATTGAATCTTAGCAGCAAGTTTTTAGACTAAAATTCATTATTTTAATAGTAGAACATTTGATATAAGTTTCATCAAAATCTGCGATTTAACTGCGATAACTATTGAACAAACAATGCAAGTTTGCAATTCATGTTTTTTTGCATAACTCTTAAAGTAGTTAATTATTTACATAAAAACCTTAATTTAAATATTCGTTATTAATTTGCATTGAAATTTGCATTTTTAAAAAATTTAATTTACTTTATTTATGCATTAAATAAATTAGTAATGAAATTTAGAGAAATGACACTCATATAAGTGGAATAATACCATTGAAATGCAATTTCAGAAAACACTTTTATTTTTAAAAAATAAATAAATAAAATATATTTAATTGATAAGACTTAAAGTCAATTGACATTAGTTTATTGTCCTCATCACAAAAATTGTAATCAGTTTAATGACAAAAATCACAATCAGTTTGACTAAAAGATAAGAGAGAATATTGGATTCAAATATTTTTGATGTACAGTATATAAGACAAAAATTCTGAATTCCATTGCCTTTATTGCATTCAAAAATAGGAAATAGAAGAGAAATAGAGAATTTTTATATTATAAGAAAAATGGAAGTTATTTTATGTTTGTTTGATTTGAAGATTGAATGATTTAAAATGAGATATACCTTGAAAAGGGAAACCATTATTTAGGGCGACACTGAAATATGACGCAAAGCTTACCGATAGATTCACTTTTTTTTTGCAAATATCGTGATTGCCTTATACTTTGAAAACACAGTCAATCCTATGAGAAACGGCATGTCTGCTACAGTCCTATTGAAGATAAAATCTCTTTTCTTTCAATGACATTTATTTTGGTTAAAGTTACGAAATATTGGCTCAAATAGTACTAAAAAGAGCACAATTTTATTTTTGAAATATAAACGAAATAAAGTGAACTTCTGTTTTGCGAGTTTGCAGATCATAACCACAAGTTTGTCAGTTTTACTTAACTTTATTTTTGTGATATATGACCAGAGAATGACTCCTTTAGAACAACTCTTAACAAATTATTGCACCACACAATCACATACTGTCTCATACATGAGATTATTTGTTTGAGAAATCGGATCTCTCAGTAAATGAACTTATTTTTGTTAGTCTTTTACTAACAAAAATAGCTGTTCTACTAAAGGATTTATAAATTCTTACTTATTAATAAGTTCTGTCGACACCCACCTAGTCTTGGGCTTTGACTACCCATTATTTGTTAACGAATAAGGGGGAGTCAACCCCAAGACCGTGACTTTTTGTTGAGAAAAGCATACATTTTCCTCCTTATTAATAAACTGGTTGTGGTTTATTATATCGAGAGTCTACTGTATAAACTTGTATGGGTAAAAGGTATCACATACAATCAATGTAAGCTTATGTTAAGGTTAAACTGTGCAACTGTAAGATAGAATTTGTATTTACTGTCTAGTCATTAACAGGTCATTAATATTTAATATATAAGGCATTCTATAAATTAAAGTCAGTCCAGTCTTAGTCTAGTTTTAAATTCTATTAAGCTCAGTCTTGTCATGTTCTCGTGTGAACTAGTATTTAGTTGTGGGATTCAAATTCTGTGTGTGATTCCTTTACTTTTGAGCATGTCTCAAGTTCAGACTCTGAATCCTCAATTTTTCTGGACATTCAGGGACACAAATATTCCGTTTATTCAGTAGCTTTTAGCAATGCCTATCAATTCATTTTTAATGGTAGATAAATTTTATTTACTCATTTTAAGTTTTAAAATCAATTTGATAGTTTATAAGTACAGTCACTCAAACAAAGTTTATCCAAATCCAGGAAAATCCAGTGATGCGTAGGGATAAGACTTAAGGGATGAGACATTAATAAGTTATCGCAATAGTCATTCAAAATATCAAAATTCAAACTTTTAAGACAAACTGTTATTTGACTAAGAGAACTAACATTTAGTCAAATAGTGAGTGTAACTTATACTTATCAGATACTTATAACTTAGTCATAAACAGGTCATAAAAATATTGAGCTCATATACCGTAAACTTGTTAAACCTTTAAATATCTATATTTTGCGAGTCAAGCAGTTGTCCTTTTGATAACAATTATTAGTAAGCTATATATGAGATAATATGGACTTTTTATGAACTTATATATTAATCTCAATAAACTCAATACAAAACTCTGTTATACCTCAAACCCTTATCTTTCCGCATCATTTCCTGGATCATGTGGACAAACTAATTGGTCGATTGTACTGTTAAGTTTGACGCATTATTTGTGTTAAAAATTGAGTTAAAATACAATATTTTATTTGCCTTTCATATTAGAGGTACAGTACTCTATACAGTAACTGCACAATTGACTCAATATATAAGTGAAAACTTTCAAAAAGAAGTATTTGAAAATGATATCTATGGATAAATAGCAGAATATATTTAAGGCTTATCCAAATCTTTGATTCGCTTGGATTTCTGGCGGTTTCTGTTCAACTCAAAACCTGTGCCTCTTTACAACTGAATTGCATGAAATTGCATTAGAGATCATTTTATTATAGTATACAGCATTCATAATTCAATTGAGTGACAAACAAAAAGAACATCCAAATTAGTGATATTAATATGTAAATAAACTTTATTTATGTTACATAAAAGGCTCTCAATATAATTCAACTTTTAATATACTTTTAAACCTTTAAATGGAAGCCTAAGTGGTAGTGAAAATTGAATTCAATCGTTTGGTAAGGTTTAGAGATTTATATATAAATAATTATGAATTTAACAATTCATAAGTTATTTTGAATTATTAGAGACAAAATACCTTTATTTAAGAAATGAAAAAAACAGTTTGCTCATATTTACAGTACAACGCTGCCAACCTTTTTTAGTCCAAAACTGGACAGAAAAATTTTATATGGGCTCAGCAAAGGATATTTTTCACACATTTTCCCAATAAACAGATTTAGATACAAATAAACATTTTCATAAATCATTTTATTGTTTATTTTTATTCTTAAAGGAAAACTTTTGTCTCATTTCTCTGCTTTAAGTAATTCTGTGTTATTAACAATAGTTTCAGCTTATTTTGAGCAAAACTAGTAATTACATAAAGCAATTAATTGAAGTAATTTAATTTCATACAAATTTTTGCTTTAACTGAATCTGCTTTCAACCTATTTTTTTCATTCCATATTCTTTCCATTAACTGAATACTCGTTGACAGTATCGTTACTAATCGGTATTGAAGCACAGTTTCAGTAATTTTAATGATATTCAGGAAGAAATGAGATTTTACCCTCTTTACAGTTTAGTTCATTTGTAAAATTGTTTTCAACTATAATTTTTTATTAATTTTTTATCGATAATAATAAAAAAGTATTATAAACAACGCTGGGAGGTGCACACGTGTACATCCCTCTGGAAAGTTGAAAAACTGGACCACCCCATAAGATTTTTCCTAAATTCTAAAAAATTGTCTATTAAATCCTATAAGTTCTACGCACCCCACCTAGAATTTAAAAATTTTCAAACTTACACCCCCCTGACGCAAAGAGGCTTGGCGAACCCTCATTATAAAAGTGTCCATTTTTGATAGATTTGAAAAACTGGACGATTGGCAGTCCTGTTACAGTTACATTAGTCATGTAGGATATAAAATCTTCATGAATTGAATTCTATTTTTATAATTTGATTTATAGTATCAGATAGCTATTGAAGATTGAATTCATTTTTGCTCAATAAGCAAAAATTTCTATTAAATTTTCATTGCTTTTATGTTGAAATATAAAATGTTGTTATATTTCATTTTAATTATATTTTTAAATCTACAGAAAGTAGATATGAAGTTTCATAATTTCAAAAATGTTATATCAATAAAGTTATAACTTATAACCTTTCTCTTAACACTAATATAATATTTGTAAATTTACATCAAATATTCAGTATCAAAGTTAAGGCAACTCTTTTATGTTAACTATCGTCGAAAAATTAATTAATTTTTTAAAAGCAATAAAGTTAATGTAAAAAATATAAAAATGAGTGTTATAATTAAAAACACGAGGCGCTCCATAGTCTAGGATGCCATATTCACTATAATTAAGCTCTAAAATTTCATGATCATTACAATTTTAATTTAATAATCTAGTATTTTATTCTCTTGATAACAATTTTTAAATGTTAAGCGGTTGCGATCCTTAATGGCTAAAATTTTTGTATATAAATATGACGTTTTTTAATTTTATACAAGAAAGTCACATTCAATTAAACAAACAAATTAGATTTTTTAAAAGCCAATGAAATGATAAATTTATTAAAAATTTAATGACTATATGAAACAGAAAATTTAATTGAATTTTTTAAGAACCAATAAATTTATAATAAATATATTGATAATTTATTAAATTTCTAATGATTAACAACGCTAGTGTTAACCTCATCCCACCTCATATAACAAATTCTCTAAAATAATTAGAAAACTTATTGAAATTAAGTAAATTGTTATAAAATTGAGAGTAATTAATATCAATAATTATCAAACTTGAAGTGCTTTTAATAAAATTGTCAATTATTTAATACGTGTATTATAGCATTTAATGTTAAAGCTAAAGTCGTGTGATATTATTAATATCATATTAATAACATATCAGCTATATTTTAATTAAATTTCAATTCTATTAAAGGATAGTAAACTATATTTTATATTGAAATTTTAATTTAAAATAAATTAAAAAATAAATAAAATTTTAAAATATGAACGTTATATTGGAGCGCTTTGAACTCGAGCAGAAGAATTAATGAAGGATTACTTAAAATTTATAATAAGCCTATGAGTAGTTTTGATTTTCTTTTATGAGGCTAATGATCAAATAAAATATAAAATCTTATTGAAAGCTTCAATTTAAGTAATAATTATTTAAGTTCAATCAAGTTTAATAAATACATATTATACAGAGCATAAAATTTGATTAACCAATTAAATTGAGCAAAACAGGTTGCATATTAAGATTATAATCAAAAGATGCTGTATATTAAAATGCAGTTTTGCAAAATTTTAGTCACTGGGAAACGTCATAGTGAACGAAAACTGAAAAATTTTCATTTATTTATAAATCATTAAATAAAAGGTGTTATTCTGTTTGGTGCTTAATTAGTTTATAGAAAAGTATCGTTTTCTATTTCTCTTCTCAAATGAATGATAAATAAGTGTAAGGAATCGTGGAACAGATCAAATACTAAGCTTTGTGAAAAAATTAGCTTTGCTGTAAATAGCATTCACTAAATGAACCGCAAGACCGAAGGCAGAGACCGACAGGATTTGCTTCACTGTATTGCATACATGTATTGATACAAACTTGACTTTCTTTTAAGTTAAGGTTAGGTGATAGTGCAACACAGCTATGCAATGGAGTGCAGCCCACACTTTCGGTCTCGGTTTTCGGTCTTGCGGTTAAATTCGTCGGGAAAGTTAGATTTCGCACTCATATATATAATAATCTTAAAATTTTATTATAAAATTTCTGATAAATGCACCGGTGTAGTTTTCGGGTGCGTCAACAATAATGTTGGCTATACTGGCTGTGTTCAAACAAAAACAGAAACATTTATGAAACATCTTAAATGGTTTAAGGTTTACTCTAATACCTTATAGATACAGTTCTGTTCATTTATTTGTGTATTTACAGTATTTAGGTATTAGAGTAAAACTGAAACCATTTAAGATGTAAGATGTACAACATTTTTTGGTTTACATTAACATTAAAATATATCTCATTTATTTTTATACTCAAATTTAATCAAAAACTTTTAAATACAAGGATTTAGATCTTCTTCAGTTAGTCTATAGATATAAACTCCTTGAGTCAAACATAACATGCCATTAATAATATCTTCATAAGATTTTGTTGTGCTTAATATCCAATCCATACGACAGTCGCAATAAAATTCATTATATTTAACATTTATTGAATTTCTTTCCGATGAATTAAAGAATGGTTCAAAAGTATGTTGCGGTAAAAATTGCAGTTCATTTGACTCAAAAATTAGTTTAACACCGCTTACGTTGAAAGAGTTCTCTCTGAAAGCTTCAGATTTCAAACTATTATTTGAAAAATCAATAGTTATTTTTTCAGAGAATGGATTATTGATTATCATATTGAATGAAAATTCAGCGATTACTTGAATTTTGTTAAATTTCAAGTCTATATTCAACTGTTGACTGTAACCATTTATCAATATATTGAATACATATTCAGGTAATACTTCAATCTCATTATAGGATAAATTAATTAATCTAATTGAAGTTAAGTTATTGAATGTATAACTGTCTGGGTTTTTAATTTTATTATTTGACAAATCAATAATTCCGACTTCTGTTAAGTTATTGAATGCAAAACCATTTAGAATTTTAATTCTATTATTCCTTAAATCAATTAATTCAATGTTTGTGATGTTATTGAAAGCAAACGAATCAATATTTCTTAAGATATCATGAGTTAAACAGATAAATGAAATATCTCTCAAATCACTGAAAGCATACCTCCCAATAGAATCGATGTTATTATTGGTGAAATTAATGCTGACAAAGTTGACTCTCAAATGGCCAGAATTTCTGAAGGCATTCTCGGGTATGTTTCCCAAGTTATTATTGCTTAAAACAATATTCAGATATGGTCTATAATAAGCGGGTCTGACATTATTCAACGAATCCATTAGTGTAAACGGTCTCATATTTTCATTAGTCAACGAAGGATTGTTCTCAATTACAATTGAATATAATATTCCATTTGAATGATTGAATAGATTGTAATCAATATATTCCAGTTGTTTATTATTCTCGATTACTATTTCATCAAAAATGTAGTCTTCTATTGATTTGATTGATTTCAAACCTGTGTCAATAATTTTAAGCTTTCTTATTGGCATATGTCTTGATGTTCTTCGATATATATATTTCATGTTATTGTCGTCAATGTTATTTCCTTTACATAATATCCAAACGCTGTAGTGATGATAGTAATAACTTGTTAGACAACAGGGATAAATATTTTCATCTTCATTCTGACAGTCGTCTTGTGTTGATATATAGCTCAAGCTCAACATAAATATGGCCATAATTACTATTGAAAATAAATTAAACTTATATAACTTTATCTTTACCATGTACAATTCTAGAATTATTAGTTATGGTTAATTATATTAGGATATAGTAGTGTTTGGGGTCACATCAGTAATTTTGGTGAGTCAATGAGGTATTTAAGAAATCTATATTATTAAAAAATTGAGTCAGTGTGTGTGTGTGTGTGTGTGTGTGTGTGTGTGTGTGTGTGTGTGTCAGAAA
>JAQGCH010000235.1:0-28172 GCA_034699485.1 Nanhermannia elegantula
TATCAGTGAACAGTTTTGGATAAACCATAAAAGACGTCATTTATGTATTATTTAAAGCAATTTCTTTAATTATATTTTTAAGCAATAGTTGACTGAAAATAATTATTAATAAACCCCTAAAATAGAGTCTATTTTTAATTAATGGTCAAAAATAGTTATCAATAAACCAAACATTTAATGAATTAATAACTAAATTAAAATCATTTTAATAATAATAATAAATAAATCGATGTCTACAACGACTGCAAATGGCTTTAAGCAAGAAATGCCACCAAAAGGTGGTTATAAAGAGATTCAATACGAACGGGTTTTACCACAAAAACTATTCAAAAGTAAAGTAAACAATAAATTGCTTAAAAAAGAAACATTAAATACAATTAATTGACTGATAGACTGGTCATTTTTGGCCCTAAACCTGTGTACTTTGGTGTACTTCACTCACTATTACAGACGCAGAAAACAATATTTGGGGAAACTGTCTGTCGAGCGCTACGATCACTACAACGCCATCGAACCTCTCCTGCAGGCGGAGAAGGATCGCGCGTGAGTCTCATTTATACCACTTATTTATCACTTATTTATCATTTATTTGTCATTTATTTATGTTTTGTATTAATTGCTATTGTTTTTTGTCTTTTGTGCCCTAAACCACAGTTATTTACGACACATGAGATATAATAGAGATGTCGAGAGAGAGCTCATGAAGAATGTTCCCGATTGGAAGGTCGGCACTCTTTGGGGGAAACCTATCTACACAACTCTGCCCGAGGGCACCCTCCCTGATGTGGGTCAGCCTGAATGGTATGCTCACAGACATCCCAAACAATATGAAGACCACTTCTTTCCTGACAAATGGGTTTAATTGCATGTTTAGGACATACTTATTATTAATTAAATGATTAGACTTTAATTTAACGAATGTATTGTTATCTCAATGATTAGCATTTCATTAGTTGTATAATATATTAATAGTGCGAAAACTGCCTTAAAATTATAATTTCTGTTTGAATTTAAGATTTGAGTTCATTTCTTTGAAAGCGTTTAAAACAAATGAGTGGACAGTTCACCATAAACTGTCATAAGAGTTAATTTATCTTAACATTGAACTAATTCTTTTGTCCTTTAATTAAACACCAACACTGGCTTTATGTGAAGTAAGTTATAAATTGAATGATACAAACTGTGAACAAGAACTTTTATTACACTCATTATAGCGAACACTTTACTCTTCAGCAAAAGACCATTTTTTATGCAACCTTTAGAGTGAATTTCAATATTGAACTTTTTTTGAGGCACTCATTGGTTAACTACAATTAGGAATAGCTTTTTGTGTAAATTTATGTCAAACACAAAATTACTCATTAATTGATTTGAATAATTAATTATTAAAAGCAAATAAAATAGTTTTAACTTAAATTCAATGAATAGCAGTTAAGAATAAATTGTTTGAGAAATATATTCATTCAATAGTTAATTGAAATCGATTTTTAGTTCCGCATACCTTTTAAAAAGGTAGAAAATATTAAAAACTGATAGCGAGAACTACAGTTAACATTGCATTTGATAAGAATTTGGATAACGCTAAGCAACCATTCTCTCTATTGTGCACCAAAAGCGATGCTTTCCTTGACATTCGTTCTCTTATTAAGGAATGAGTTATTTTAGTTTGAATTGAAGCAATAGCTTTATAAACGAAACGCATTTAATTGATTATCGCTTTATTAGTAAATAAGGATTAAAAATGGCAAACAATAACTGTTCATCGACTCGGTCGACAACATCTAATGCCAAATATCATCGCGATTTCTATTATTTAGGAAAATCAGTGCTAAGACTTGGGATCTGTTTGTTTGTCGTAGCACTTATCGCAAAATTACTCTTTGGAGGTATTTCTATGACTATTATATCAGTTCTCTGTATCGTAAGCCTCACATTAATAATTATTGGTATAATTCGTATTATCTTTTCGTATAACGCTTTGAAAAGATCGACAAATAATGATTCAGAAAATTCTGTACAAATTTCAACGATTGATAATTTTCGTGCATTTATTCGCGATAATAACAGACAAATACCTCGTTCAACACCTGAATCTAATGAAACAATTCATTGTGGAAATAGAAGTTTTGCTAGTCCTTCGCTTATTCTTCCGCCCAGTTATGAACCGCCACCCAGTTATCAACAAATTGAAAATAGTTTAGAGACTAATAAAAATGTTAATTAAGTAATAGAAAAATATGACGCTTTCATAGCTTTCGATTGAAAGTAAGATCTTTTCGAGAATTATATTTATTTGAATATTTTCATTATAATGTTTAAAACAATAGACTATTTTAGTTTATGAGAACATATTATCGAAATACCATATGAAATGGCTTTCATTAATGTAATGAAATTGTTTTTTGAAATGAAACTTTGACTCCGGCTTTAAATAAATTGTTATCTTTACTAAACTTTATTGTAATTAAAAATAATTAAAATGTTTGACTAGTCATTCAAATTTTTTGTGTATTATAATTTTTGACAATTTGTTTCCTATGTTGAAGATAAAGAAATATTTTGTACTCTGAACGATATCTGGCTCTTAAGTTGTGAACGATTTTCACAATTAGAATTTTTATCCGGTGCCTAAATTGGGGGCAACAGTAGGGAAAATATAAGATTTAACTATTTTCTATAACTGCTGAACATCAATTTAAATACCTCTCAAATTGCTTGAGGGCTCCTAGGCCTTAGAGCTAGGGAAGGTCGTGCTTTGAGCAAAGTTTTAAAATCTATTTACTTTAAATAAATGTTTGTGGGCCGGGTAGTAAAACAATAACAGATCAATATATTCTAAATGATTTAAATTAAATATTCACAGTATTTACAAAAATTGTCTCAACTCGATTAGCTTTTAATTATCTTTACTTTCGAGTATGCTAATTCTGGTGCCCACCCCCTCAGTGCCATGCTACAATTGTCTTGTAATTTAAATCATGTATTGCATATGAAGCAAAATTCATTTGAAATATTATTTTATTGTAAATCGTAATATTTGTTATCTAAATGATGATCATAATAGTGATATAATATTGTATTTTTAATTAACTTTAGATTAAAGATCCGGAAAATATGAATAAATATGACTCACGATCGGACAATATGCAAACAAATGACCATTTAGGCACTCATCATAAATATATAATTAAGTCAACATTATAAAAAATACAGAATTACGTGGCTTTAGTTATAAAACTTTAGTTATTTATATAAAACGATTGTCCCATAAAAAGAAACTTCTAATCAAACTAAAGCTAAATACTAAAGGTTTAAATCAATGAGCACTAGAAATATACTTTTGTATTTTGCTTTTGATCTGTAAATTATTTGGAAAAACTTTCAAACAATCAAATTAGATATTAAATAAAATTTCTAAGGCATAGAGAAAATAAAGATTTGCCGACAGGAGCTTAACATATCATTAAATCACATCAGTGTCGTAACCAGGGTTTTCAGTTTGGGTAGGCTAGACATAGGAAAAACCCTATACAGTAAAAGCTCGTTATAACGAACTAAACTCGAATCCCGTTCGGCTATTAAGTTAAGCTAAAATCCATTCGATATAACGAACCGCTCGATATAACGGACAAAAATTTTTACCCCATGAGGGTTCGTTATATCGAGCTTTTACTGTATATGACAATTTTAAAAAATTGCTACAGACCTACACTTAAATGTACAAAAATCTTTGGGGGGGGGGGGGGGTATAGCTCCCTTTACCACACCTAGTTACGGCTGTGGATCACATATAACTAGTGGACGCTGTTTTCGGCGTATTGCGAGTCAGTCTGATAAGCCGAAAGATTATTTCCATACTCTGCGTCAACAATAGGGCCAGAAAATTCACAATTTATTTTTATTATTCAAATTAACATGGATTTAGTTTTGTTTTACTGAAATCAATTTTATAAAATAACTTGGGATTCAATAAATTATAATTTTTTTCTTAAATATCTCAATAGAAATGAAAGGCATTTGTGATTATATACTGTATAATGTATCATAATGTTTATAAAAACTTCATAATTTGTTTTTCAATTGATATTCTAATGAATTTTTAATAAATTGCTAATAAACTCCTAAGATGTCAACGTTTTAATCATAAAACTATATCTGGCTTATTAGTTATGAATCTGCGCCGGGTCAATTTGTCAATATTCGGTGGCAATTTTGGGCGTATTACAAGGTGAATGTAACCTGAGTCAAATTAAAAATTAAAAATTCGGCCTAAATTATACGCCAAAAAACTATATCACTACATATAACTAAATTAATGGTACTTTTACTCTGTGAGCTTTATATTAACAGAAAGTTAGTTTATTTATATTCTGTACTGATTTATTGAGTATAAAGTAGTCAATAAAAGATGAACATTATTAACCAATAAAATTATATCATAAAAGATTGTCCTGTTGATAAAAACACAAATAAAATAAGTATTTCACTAATTTCACATTTTTCGAATAATTCTCTTCAAGCCAATGAAAATCATATTAACGCAAATAAGTTTATAGTATGATATTTATTGTTTATTCTTATCATAACTTATATAAATTTCAATTTCTTAAACAAGAATTCTTGTTAAGTTTGGCCAAAAGTGAGGTTCAATCAAAACCTTTTATTTTTATAAATTACATTAATTTACACTTAAGATAAGAGGATTTTTCTTTTAAAAAATATTACTAAATAAACGACTAAACTATAGTTTAGTAACAGTTAAGTTATATTTTCTACAAAAAATATAGTTGAAATTTAGTTTTAATGATTAATCTCAACTTGCTTTTTATGGCACTAAAAAATTAACCAACATATAATATTTTGATAATATTTTTTATTGTGATATAAAGTGTGATAATTTCAGGTGAAAGTGACCTAAAATTAAATTTTGTTAAAATCAAGAAATGACTGAAGTAGATGTTTCTCGGGATAAGTTTTCAAATAAGATCGAATACTTCCTCACAAGTTTGAGTTATGCGGTAGGATTAGGCAATGTTTGGAGGTATCAATTGAACTAAACTTATTACTTAACTATAATTTAAGAGATGTAAACCATTAAAGATATAAAAGTTTAAAAATATAAAATTTCTCTAAAATATTTGAACAACTCTCTTATTCTTAAAAATTAATCTTCAGATTCCCCTATTTATGCTATCGTAATGGTGGCGGTAAGTAATTTGATTGACTGCTTGTGTTAATCTTTTGAAGTATGACTTGTAATATCCTTAACGACTTACGAATGATTTATTTGAAACCCGATGAATAGGTTCATTCTTCATTCCCTACTTGAGTAGTTTAGTTTTCATTGGATTCTCATTTTTCTTCTTGGAATCATCGTTAGGACAATATTCAAGTGAAGGACCGATAACAGGTTGATTTGTTGTGAAAATATTCTATATTACAGTTTATGTTTTATAAATATCAATTAATTTAATGGTTATTTATGCAAATTGTAAGCCTTAAATTAAAACAACTTAGTAATCAATTATATTTATATAAAGTGTTCTCAATTCAAAATATGTTTCTAAATATTGACTTTTGAATTAATTGTTTAAAGTATGGAAGTTATCGCCGCTATTTCAAGGCGTCGGCATCGCAATGTTCATAATGGGTATTTATGTTGGCGTTTACTATAATATGGTGATCGCTTGGGCTCTGTATTTCTTATACTCAACATTTACAACTTTACCTGATTTGCCGTGGAGTCGGTGTAACAATATATGGAATACTGATAGTATTTATTTGAAAAACTTATTAAACTTTGAAAATTAACAAATTCTGTATTATTGTTGAAATAGATTGTCACGACTATGACGATGGAACGATTAATGAGACCCAATCCAATACAACCAAAAGCCCAAGCGATGAATTTTTTCAGTAATCATAATTTTCTTCTATTCTTCAAATAACAAACTATTTATACATTATTCAAAACAATTTTAATTTTGTTTAAAGTCGTCATGTCTTGCAAATGACTAACGGTATCGAAGATTTAGGTGGAATGCAATCCCATCTCGTCATATGTCTAGCAATCGCATGGATTCTATTATTCTTAGCTATTTCTCGTGGTGTCAAAAGTCTTGGAAAAGTGTCATATTTTACAGCAATATTCCCATATATAATGATAACTATCCTATTAGTAAAAGGCGCAACTCTGGACGGAGCCGGTGATGGAGTACTTTATTATATTAAGCCAGATTGGAACAGATTAACAGATATAGACGTTTGGTCAGACGCGGCCACTCAGATATTCTTTTCTTTATCTATTTGTATGGGAGGAGTGATCACACTCGCCAGCTATAATCCATTTCGAAATAACTGTTTTAAGTAATTCAATAAAATCTATAATCATTTATTTGCAATTCTAAACTAATACTCAATTAATTGTAGAGATTCAATGATAATAGTTATTTGTAATTCTGCGACCAGTATTTATGCGGGTAATTATCAAATTATAAATCATTTTTACGTTTTAATCCATTTTAATTTTATATTAAGGATTTGCCATATTTAGTGTCATTGGATATATGTCTAAAAGCTTGGGACAACCCATAGATAAAGTGGTAGATCAGGGTATACTTGATAAAAGATTTTTCTTTTGCACGTCCGTACCCAGCAATGAGGTGAGGGGTCAAGACAACTAAGCACTGTTATATTTTAGATTTTTGCTATGTCTCGCCCCTCACCAAACAAATTATGGGTACGGCACTGTTCTTTTGATTTATTAACTCAAAAATAATTCATTTTTAAAAGGTGTTGGACTTGCTTTTATTGCATACCCGGCTGCGCTTTCATTACTACCAATCTCTCCTCTTTGGTCTTGTTTTTTCTTTTTAATGATAATAACATTAGGATTTGGAAGTCAGATAACAATTATTGAAACAATTGTAGTGACAATAGTTGATCGATGGCCTCAACAACTGAAACATAGAAAAATTTGGGTTCTGTTAGCAGTTTGTATTGTTTTGTTTTCAGCCGGACTTTTCATGTGTAGTCAAGTATGACATTATTTACTAAATGACTACTTTATTTGAACTTAATTTAATCAAACTATAATCTGTTTATAAAAAGGCCGGAATCTATATTTTGCAACTTATGGACAATTATTGCGTTCCGTATTCAGCATTATTTATAGCATTATTTGAAATCATAATAATTTCATGGGTTTATGGAATTAATAGATTATTGAATAATATACGAGAAATGTTAGGCTTTTATCCATTTCCAAGATATTATTGGGTATTCATGTGGAACTTTGGATGCCCTGTAATAATAGCTGTGAGTTATTCCCAATTATATTTTAAGTTTCTTTGCATTCTTTAATCATTTCAAGTCATTGTTACTTAAACTGAAAAAGATTTGTAGTTTTGGTGGCTTTTAAATAAAATTGTTTTTTAGGTTATACTTGGATTAACATTTGCTTATTTAAAGCCAATACAATACGGAGACTATACTTTTCCTGTATATTCAGAAGTGATCGGTTGGCTCTTAACCCTATCATCAGTAATAGCAATACCTGTTTACTCAATCGTTAAACTATATAAGTCTGAACTGCCTCTTAGAAAAGTATGAATACAACAGAACATAATCAAAGTCAAGTAAATATCAATTAATTTAATTATTATTTTAATCAATTTAGGCGTTTAAGGCTTTGTCTGCACCGACATTGGATTGGGACAAAAATTTGATGTCAGACGTGAACCAAAAGTTTGATAATTTGGAAGAAGTTGTTGAAGAGCCCAACGTTAAAAAATTGCCCGAAAAAAATTTATCCGAAAGTAATGGCGTTAAACTAATCAGAAAAAGAAGTTTAAGCGATTCTATGGGAGAAATTTTTGAGAAGAATGAGGAACAAACTGTTCAGAAGATTCAGGAAAATATCGTTGAGAAGATTGCCGAAGAAATCATTGGGAAGATTGGGGACGAAATTGTTAATAAGATTGGGGAAGAAATTGTTGCAAATGAGAAAGTTGTTGAGAATAATGAGGAACAAACAATTGGAGAACAAGTTGTTGAGAGTATTACGGAAACAATTATTGAAAAGATTGGGGAAGAAGTTGTTGAGATTGGCGAACAAATTGTCAATAAGGTTGGAGAATAAATTGTCGAAATTGGAAAAGAAGTACTTGGGAAGGTTGGGGAAAAAGTTGTTGATAATATTGGGGGAAAATTACTGATAATATTGGAGAAAAATTTAAGGTGAATAAGACTGGGGGCAAATTCTTCGGAAAATTAAAAAAATAAGTTTCAAAAGATTTAAAATTATAAATATACTATATTTGACTTAAAATCTTAAAAAGTGCTTTTAACCGATAATAAAAATTCAATAAAATAAACAAAAAGTAATGTTATTATAATAGAATTGGAAATTCTTTGATCTATTTCTTTTTAATTAATTTAATATAATATTTACAAAACGATAAATTCTTGAAAATTTATTGGATTTTATTTGGAATACTATGCAGTTATTGAGTAAATATTAAATCAAAAATTTCTAATTATTAGAGAAGCAATTTTTCGCTTGTTATTAATAAGTAATGATGTTAAACGCTCGAGCGTTTGGCGCTCGCCGAGCGTCAAGTCTTATACATAATTTTTAGTATAGTATAAATTTTTAAAAATATAATAAAGCTTTAATTTTATGCAAAATATTAATTTTGTACAGATTTATGAATTATTCTGCTTTAAAGTTTGGGACAACAATAAGTGTACAAAAAAGCTGAAACAGTGTAAAAATCTGAATGGTTTTGAGAGAGAATTTTTTCAATTCATAACTTGACTGACTTGACTTCTAGCTCGTCTCGAAAAAGCGAGCGTTTTCATCATTAATAAGTATTCAGTTAGACTTGGAGTCATTGGTATAGAAGATTAGACTATGCTATCGTACACATCGCTTGTTTAGTAATCAAATCAATAAAGTAATAAAATTCTTTTTATTTATGAGTTCGTTGTTAACAGAGTTGAAAAATTTAACTTTAATAACAAATTTGGATTAAATATAATTAAACTAAAATCAAAATAAATCTAAATATATAGTAAAAGCAAATAAATAAATTGATTTGTTCGCTTAATACATGCGATTGTACAGTACATGTGGTTAGTAAAAGCATTTGTTTTGTTAAATACCATAAATACGAACATTTAAGTTATTTGTACGAAAAGTTTATAACAAATTAATAGCAAATTTAATTATTAGTTACCTGTAAACTCAGTTTAATAATTCAAAATTGAGCTAAAAGGCTATATTAGAATATAATAGTTATTAATGCATCTAAAAGTTGTGTTTACTTTTGTTGTATTTACAAATACTGTATCAAATACTGCAATGTTTTCAAAATTAATTAATTGATCAAAAGTAAGCCTATTCTACGCCAGAGTACTATTAACCGACTCATCGACAACAGTGTTTGATCGAATCTTATCTTTATTTTCATAGTGCACCACAACTGCATCACCCGCCACATTCACCAGACACTGAGCCTAATCAACCATATTTCGGATTATTATTAAATTATTTTATAATTAGTTAATCAAATATATTCAAAAACTATTTAACCTGATTTTTGTGTGGATTATATAGAAGTAGAAGTTGTGTGATATGAAAAGAAGTCATCGCATTTCCGCCTAAAGAGGAAACGTGGGACCGAACGATTGCAAATACTTCTGTTAAAAAGCTGTGTATAAATCCACTCAAACCTCCGGACTATTTAAACAAAAATGTATTTGAGATATTATTAAAATAACTTATAGACCAAAAACATACTTCTCTAATACTACTGCTCTCTCTAATGAAGAAAAAATCTAAATTTCCTAAGTAGTTGTCTATATGACCGCCCGGTATATAACTTAAAGGCGTTAACTCAATGCCAAAATGTTCGTTCGTTGGCGTCTGTAATCAATAATTAAAGCTTTAGTTTTACTCATATTATAAGTTAGTTTTAGTTAAAGTAGAGCTCACATGATATAGAGGCCCAGACGACGAAATTTGAATGCTTTGTTCACTTATTTTTTGATCTTCTAATGCATCCATTGTGAACATAAGATCGTTATCACCGCTGTCTGCATAACAATCAAAATAATACAAATAATAGTAATTTATAACTAAATTCACTGTTATTACCAGTAAATCTCCGACTTTTTGCAATTGATTTAATAGGCGGACCAATACCTATAGCAGTGCCCACAACAGTGATCTGAACCAAGTCTGCTTCGGGTAAATCAACTCTGAATTTCAGGTCAGTTAAACAGCAAGGGATGAGTCGACGAAATTTGACAAAAAGGCTCTAAAAGTTGGATTCAATTTAGAATTAAATTATAGTATAATTTAAATTTATAGAAAGTAGTCAAATAATGCAGACCTGAATAACCCAATCAAACTGATGACCGAACTGCTTAACAGATGTCAACTTTGCGCGATATACTTGAGAAAACATTTGTAAATTACAAACCAATTGACTGCTCATTCCGGGCAATCGTTCAGAATTACAAATTTCATAACCTTTTGGAACGTCTGAATCGATCATTAATGAGATAATATCTGCGTCTTCTGTATCGTCGACTTCAAGCAAAACAAAATTCTCTTTATTTCCATTACTTAAGTCCATTTTAGGATTAGTTATGCCTTCAATTATGATATCATTAGTATCATTGAGTTCTTCAGTTTCATCTTCTTTATCATCTGTATTGGAGACTCCATTTTGAAGATTATTATTATTGCATAGAATGAGATTATAGTGTTCACGATTTCGGGCTATACTTTCAAGTATTAGATTTTGAATTTCATTCAATTTTGAGCATTGAATTCCTTTGCCTGAAGATATTTTTGGTGGCGTTGGAGGTAATAGTGATGAAAGGAAGGCACCGGTGCCAGTGGCCACCGCTATCAACATATTCTCCCCAAAAGAGACCTGAACTGTAATATTGAACAATCCATTCATACCTTTCACTTTCAATTTGCTCAATAGTTGTCGGTGTAATTCATACTCTAAAAAGGGAAGTCCCTATTCATAAAGAAAATGTCAAATATTTAGAAAATAAAACTAAAATGTATAATACAGATAATTATAGTTACATCAGATATTTCTTTAGCGCATTGTTCGCCTTTAGATTCTCGTTTAGATCTGCAAACTCTGGCCTGAATGAGAGTTCCGTGACCTGTAATAGGAATGGTTAGCGGGGGTTCAATAGTCATGAAGAGGACGTCGGGAACTTTGGCTTTCTTGCAAAGCGCACACTTGACTAGTGTTGCCGGAAATGGGACTGAAGTCTCTGAATATGGAATGTGACACAAATGACAATTACTTTGATTTAAGCCTTTTTCGTCTGAATGCATAAAATTTTGAGCTGTGTTTATGTCAATCTTCAGAGATTTATTGCCATAACTTTGTTCGTTATCAATAATTATATCTTTTTTCTCAGTTTGTTGTTGTTGTAAATTCTGTTGATTCGATGCATTTACAGAAGACATTAGATTCGTCAAATTGACGATCGATTGCTCCGCTTCACCAGTTTTAAGGACAGCAGCGGTTCCACTCGCAGATAGAATGCATATTTCATCACAAATATAAGTTGACTCAGTATAACCCAAGACAGCATTACAGGCAAGCGCTCTATTATGTGAACGAATTTCTTTCCTAAGTTCAGTCCACCAAATGTCACGTGTTTCAGGATCGTCGGGATTATTGATCTGATCTATTAATTAAAATTAATTTTCAACTTAATATTTGTAAAATACCATTAAGTCTTAACATATAATACCCAACAGTTTGACAGAACGCGCAGAAACTACTCCTCCAATATGAAGAATAAGATTCGACGGAAATGTTTTCATAGTAATGAACGGGTATTCCTGTAATCAAAAGATCAAATTCTGATAAAAGTGTAAAAACAACCAAACAATAAATAATTTGTTACCAATAAATGTAAACTTTCAGGTGAAATAATGTATTTATGAGTGGGACGATTGCCTGAACCTGCACTTCCACTGGAATGGCTGCCAAAACCGGAAAGTCCTGTAATTTAATATTAAAAAACATTAAAAATAAAATAAAATAATATAATATTTGATTGATTGAAACCTTTAGGCGTAACGCTAAGATCCGATTCCGATAGTCTTCTCTGTCCGTAAACACCTAAATGACTAGTCTTTGTGGGCGAACCAGATTTGAGTGGAGTCATAATGGGCGCAGTAACAGAAATTGGAGTGTTCGGTGGGGTTACTAATGGCTGAGAAGACGAGACCAATAAGTTATCTTCATTAGGGTTCGGAGACCTGCTCAACAAAATGGGATGAGAGTCAAGTCGAACGCTGTTCGATGGTTTCAATGAAGTTGAGGGTCGCGTTACTGTCACAGGTTGTGATGCAACACGTTTTAAAGGCTTAATATTCTTATCATTAACCTGAACAGTAGTTTCAGCTTCAAGTGAAACACCAGTCTCTAGTCGTTTACTTTTTCTGACTGAATGTCTAATTAGTTTGAATAGTGATGAAGAGAATCGAGGAGAAGTAGGGGTTCTGCTATTTCTTTGGGCTAATGGTGGAGAGGGTGTGGACGACTTTGAAGACCAAACGGGGTTACAGGAAATTGTTTTATAATTTGAAAGAAATGCAACACCGATTGGCTTTAAATAGTTACTATTGGAGAAGTACTGACACGTTATATCAGTGAATGGAGCGCTAGTTTTAATAATATTATAGTATAATTACGGATAATAAATACCACACAGCATACACACAGAGCCAAAGATTTTAGTTATAAGAAAATAGACGAAGAGATAGAAAAATAGAGAAATAAAACAATTATTGAAAGAGTAAGATTTGAAATGATAAATGAAGTCATGAAATTAGTATTAAGTATAAGCTTATGATGAGTGCTCACTATTATTTAGGAATCTATTAAATAGTTTGGTAAACAATTTCAATTATATATCACTAATGTTTGGTTAATGATGTCGTTTGTGATAAAAATCTAAAAAATTAAACTTTTTCTTACCCTGAATAGTTAGCAAACTGTGTGGAAAATGTTCCCGAATGGTGCGGCGCTTCTATTTTAGAAAGAAAAACAGCTGTTCCGATACCTCGAGCAACAATACCAGACTCGCCCTCCATATCAAAGTATTGCTGATAACTATAGCGATAAAAGGCATAATTCAAAGTTTGATTTATTATATGTTTAAAAATTATTTGAGTCAAGAAAATTATTTCAAACCTGACGACAGCATTTCCGCCCAAATCGATAGCTTTTATACCAATTTTTCGCTGAACTTCACCTGAAATTTTACAGAACAGTGTCTGTCGCGCTTCGTTTGAGGCTCGCGGGGTTCGGATCTTATCAATCCATTGGTATTCTGGGTCGTGATTAACGACTAACTCTTCAACAAAGCCAAGAATGCCATCACAGGTATAACCGTAAGGAATAGCCGGAGAGTAAAAGAATTTGAATCCACACGAAGACTGTCGGTAGCGATTGGCGTCTGAAAAGAGCGCAACTTTGACCACACAATTGATTTCACCTCTGATGCCATGCATAGTGTCATATATTGGAAACCATCCGCTCATCACATGTCTCGATTCTTTGCTGAGCAGTGGATTCAAATCGATGTAAACCTTTCCGATGGCGTCGTTTGCAGAGTAAGTGTCGTAATCCATAATACGTATCTGTAAGGGTTCGTCCTGTAGTTCTTCGTCATCCACTTCAAACCGAAACCATTCAGAATTCCAGAACGGATTCAGTGATCGTCGATATACTTCTGTCTTATATGTGGTGTTCCCTAACTTCACCTTAAGGTCAAATTGTATCAAATTTTTGTATTTATTTTTGTATTTATTTAAAACATATTTTATATCAATTAAAGCCATAATTACTTCTACGAAAGCATCTGAAGTATCGCTAGACTTGTCCATAACCGGTAGGTTCCTTCCGGCCAACACTCGAACTTTGACCTTACCCGGCATTGCTCTCTATTTCTCTAATAATCATGTGATTCACATGTGTTTTAAGTTTTGATTTTTGTTTTTATGGCACTTTTGACTTCATTTTAATTAATTTTTTGGTTTTATTACTTTTGACTTTATTTTTTTTATTCTTTTATTACATATTTGTTATTATTTAGAAGTCATGCGCACTATTGCTGACACACCGTCGCTATAACAGCGCTATTATAGTCATAAGAGGTGACGACTATCTCGCGTTTGGCGTCTTTTTCAAAAATTTAATTCTTATAATTCTTATACTTGAGCTGAGGCAGGGGTCAGATGTCTCGCAAGTTCAGTGAAAATATGACTTTAATTATATTATTAAATATGAGAAACAAATTGTTTGAGTCAATCATTCATTTTGAACAAATATTTTGTTTGTTATACTCTAAGAAATGAGACCTAACCTTATGTTTAATGATTGCATACAATAATAAATGGTCTTATAATTTTTGGACTTAAGTGGTCAGCGCTTACGATATAATTGTATTAATTGTTATACAATATGTAATAAACTTGTATGTCCTGTACCTTAAAGGGTTTGCTTCCAATTCTATAGTTTCAGCTTTAACTGTAAAACAACAAAATTGATTCATTTTTAGTTAAGTTAAAGAACTTTTGAAGCGATTCATAGAAATACTTCAAAAATAATAGACTCTGTGTTAAACATTTTGCTCAATATTTTTTACCCAAATTAATAATGTAATTAAAAACTATGATTCTGTACGAAGTGCAATAAACATATTTTATAATTGGTTAAAAAGTTTGTAATCGATGTAATTTAGAAATGATTTTCAAGAATGAAACAAAAACTATAAATAATAATAGCAATGAAACGTATCTTTTATAATGAATAATAATATTTAATAACACAAATATGTATAATAGAAAAGAGAATACACCATATTATTAATTTACATATAATTTAAAATTCAAAAATCAAAATAAAATGTATTATTCTTTATATTCCCGAATGTTTTACTATAGAATAGACTCATTTTAATGTTTGTCTGAGTTTTGCGATTCATTTTTCTTCTTATCAGTCGTCACCTCCTGGTTGACAGTATTTGTGTTTTCGTCTTCATTAAAGTTTGTGATCTTTCCCAAAACTTGTCTCAATTGCTGATCACAGGTTTCGCCATCACTTGTGACAGTATTTTCTTTCGCTTCTTTTTCCTGTTCGGCAATTAATGTCGAGATAACTTTTGTCTGTTCTTGCATTTTAGGTGTCATCGATTGTCTTTTTATTCCTTTATTAGTATTACTGACCAGAGTTTCGGGATCTTTTTCAGGTGATTTCGGCTTCTTTTCTGCCGGATTAGGATCTGTATAAGGACTTGAAGGCATTTTCAATCAATTTCTCTTAAAGCTTTGATAATTGGTGTTTAATTTGAAGAATAATCTTTTGAAAGCTTAGAAAACGGATCTTTTCATTTAATGAATCATTTTGAAAGTAAAATATAATTAAAAAGTATCACTTTGAAGCGCGAGAAAAAAATCAAAAGTTATGGTATGGATTGACAATAGAATTGTTAAAACTCGAGCTCATTATTAATAACTTATTAACTATTGTTTTGAAAATCAAATTAAAAGTTTATGATGCCTTAGAGGACCACTTGAAAGATCCTGAAATTATTGCAATTTAGAGACACAAAAAGTTAAAAGATAATAATGAAAGTCTCTGTTCCTCACACTTAAACCTCATTTAGTAAAATCGTTAAATTAAGACGAAGTCTCTAATGATGAGATTGTTAAGTGCATTACTGATAAGAATAACTCTTTCTTTTATCAGTCAATTGAATAAAAAGTTTTCTTATGTTATACATAATGTTATATATTTTAAATTCTGAACTTTTGTCATAAACATTAAGTAATGGATCATAAAGTGCATTGAAAAGTATATTTATTTGTCTAAAATCATGTCAAATGTCCACTGTTGTGTCGCAACAATACAGTTGGGTCGGTAGAGCTTAAATGGCAATTACAGGTAAAACAGATGTAAAATTATTAATTGCTGAAATAAGTTGAGTGTGTGTCATCACTTGAGGTGACTGACCCAATACAGATAAGTTTAGGTTTAAACAATTGAAGAAATATTAACGAATCATTTAATACTCTTTACGTTAATTGAATAAATAATTACACAAACATTAAATGCTTCTCAAAAGTCTTATTTTGATGTGATTCGAACTCATATTCAACTCAGGGCTCGATTAAATACAAGATAAAAAAATAGGCAAAGTCCAGAACTTCCCAACCCACCCAACCCTAGTGATAATATTCTAAATAATATTAAATTTTATGAAAAACGTTTAAAATACAAAATCTATTTAAATAATTTTATAAATTATAATCATTTGATGTTTCTTTCGTTGTTTTTCACATAAAAATGACTTATCTTTTTTTGTTTTTCACAACTATATTATTAATTACACAATTAAATTGTGTTAAATTCTGGACGTTTCGACCGCTATGCAGCAGATCTTTATTCAACAGTATATGACATCGAAATGATTCACATTTACTAAAGGCATGTCAACTTCAGAGTTAGATGTGTTGTTGTGAGAGATGTTTATAATTATCATGTTTCTCAAGTTTAAAGTTTTACATTGGACTCAATGGGCATTTGGTTTTGTTTATATATCTAATTTCAAATTTTCTGTGCCAAGCATTACATATATACAGAAAAAGCCACATTAAAAAAAGTATTTTTTACAGTATTTTTCAATATTTGCTTGAAGTTTAAGAGAAATAATATTTCATGATATGACTTTTGGCAAAATAACCCTTAAGTATTCCAAGTGGTCGTGGGCACAGCTTAAGGTCTTTAAGTTTTTAAGTAAGCTAAGAAATAAGTTTTGAGTTTAAAGTGTTAATATCAGAAAAGTATAATTTTATTAGCAAAACAACGGGAACAAGACTGTAATTAACAATAACTATGATATTTTATTATTAATTATATTTCCGTTAAAATCTTTCAGATCTATAGTTACTGTATTTATCAGTCAATGAACCTTTAATTGGTTTTCTAGTCTATGTGGGTCTATACCATATCTATATTATTTTTTAAAAATGGTGTGTTTGTGTATGTAATTCCGCTATAATGTAATAAAAATTGTTACAACTACTATTTAAATACTTGAGAAAAATTTGAATTGTAACGACTTTAACAATGATTTTATTACCACAAATACGGGCTTAAAAATAAAAAATGTGACACATATAGCTTAAAATATATAGGAAAATTAACATTTTAAGAAATTAGGAAAATATGCATAGCAATGGGCCCTACTCTTTAGGTATTAATTGATTTAAAATCGTGATCGTATACTGTACATAACATACATAATGCAAGCAACTACCGTAAAATCCCATAGACAACGCGCGCTCATGGATAACGCGCACCATTAATTTTTTTAAAATTTTAACTTTACTGATTAGATAACGCGCGCTTTATAATACTTTATGCATAACGCGCACCGCTTATTTTCTTAAGATATACACTTGTTTGTTTAGATAACGCGCGCGTTATGTATGGGATTTTACGGTACTCTTTAAATGCAAGCAGAGTCATTTAGTATATGATTTCTATGACGAAACCTAAAACTTTTATCATATCTCCTTTGAACCCATTAATCCTTTATCATTATATTCGAGACATAATCAGTAAGTTTATAGCTTTACAAAAAATAATAGTATTGTGGCGTATAATAAACATATTACACAAAACATTCCGTACTTTAGCTTCAAATGTGAAATAAAATAATTTAGTGATAAAATCACTTTTAACTCTCATGTCCACAATATACGTATTATTTATAATTGAGTTGGCAATAATTGACAACAAATTCATTAAATCATTGGAACAAACTTTTAAAGAATGAGTGAAAGTGTGATAAGTAATCGTTATAATGAGCTCAACACTCAGTTCAAAATCGGAAAAATATGTGTTCAGTTGGGCGTCGGCTGGTTTGTGATCGGAATTATTCTGAAATTTGCTTTTCCATTTTTGACATCAATACTCCTCATCATCACAACTTTGATAGGAGTCGCAGTCTTTTGTATTGGAGTTTATAAAATGAGATACGCTTCACATCAATTGCAAAAACATATTCTTTCAGAAAGAGAAAGAACAACAGTGTCTGTGATATCTTCTAACAGACATACAATAGGATCGAATGGATTTATCCCTAGTGGAGACCCGATAATAGTTACAAAACCACCTGACTATGAGAGTCCTCCTGAGTATGAAGAGGCTGTTGTCGGCGCTACGAACCTTGCAGTTGATAAAATATGTTCAGTAACTAATTGCAGTCAACACTCAAATTGAAAATCTCTATCCATATGTTAGTTGAAGATATAATTTGCAATGAATCAGAGATTATCAGAGAATTTCATATTACTATAAATATATTTAATATACAGGTGTTATCGAATAGTCAAAAGTACCGATAATTTACAATAATAACAACTTTTAAATATTAATTTTTTAACAATAGATTGAACACAAATATTTATATTTTATTCTTTAAATGTATGCAAACACTATTTAATTTTGTTTTCATTTTACACAAATATATGCGATAATTAATCGCAATTTTTTATAATTTAACGTGAGTTAGGCTAATGATAAATTAAATTATTAATAATAAGTGCAATTATTTTATTTAAAAATTAAGATTCAGTAGTTTTCCAACTTATATCAGGACTTATGACAGACCGTAAATTCTAAATTATTGAGACAATAAAGCTATTAAAAACTTACTCATCATTTACTTAATGTTAATCAATGACTTACGGAATAAGTTGGCGAACCCTTAAAATATAAATATAAACTATAAATGGCTATAATTGGAATTGCAATAACTGAACAAATAGTCAAAGACCAGCCAACATATACTGACCATTTGGGGTATATATAGTCACCATAGGATGGTTTCGATGTTCTTATAATTGATAACAATAATAAGATCTAAACATAAATAAAAAGTTTATGTGAAAAACTTATTCATGAGATAAAAATGTTAAATATTATACAAATATAATTGAGGGACAAACGAATTGCCAAATGATCCTCCAAAATATTTTGGGTGTTGGATAATAGCCTAACATTTCTTTTATATTATTCATAAACCTATTAATTCCATAAAACCATGCGATAGCTATTATTTCACACAATCCTATAATCATAGCAGCAGTTGTTGCACAATAATTATCAACCAATTGGAAAATATACATTCCTGCCTATGGACAAGCAATTAAATCATATAATTATTAAGTGTTTTATAGCTTATAATATTGTTCATGTACTCACATTTGTGCAAAAGATAAGTCCACAGCAAAACATTATAAAACAAACTGCTGCCAAAACCCAAACCTTATACTTTCTCTTTTCTGGTTTCAAATCAAAAGCAGTTGTGAGTATACTTTCTATTGTTGAAAATTGAGTCCCGAATCCCAATAATAATAACATGAAAAAGAAAACTATTGACCAAATCTGTCCAAATGGAAACCGGGCGACTGCATCAGGATATAGAACGAATGCCAGACCCGCACCTTTAGTGGCCACTTCTGATATTTCAACTCCGCGTTCAAAAGCTATTGACCCCATATAGGAAAATATGACAATACCCGCAAAAATACTTGTGATACTAAAAATTTTAAAAGTTATTTATTGAGATCTCATAAATAGTAACGCCATTTATAAAAAAAAGAAGAAAATGTATTTCTAAAGAAAACAATTGAAAACATGATTCAAAAACACAAACCTATTGCCAAATGCAACTATTAGAGCATCTTTGATAATGTTATTATTAAATTGGTTATAACTGCTGAGTGTGATAACTGTTCCCCATGCGATTCCTTAACAAATTATTAAATAGTTTTTTAAAATTAATTAATTATTTAAAAGTATGAATAAATCATATTAACCGAGAGAGAAAAAAATTTGTTCACAAGCATCGATCCAAACAGAAGAATCAATTAATTTCTGCCAATCAGGTGTCAGAAAATATTTTATACCATTGCCTGAACCTTCAAGTGTTAGGCCGCGAATTAATAGAACAGTGAGACAAATATAAGGAAATACTGCAGTGAAATATGCGACCTTTTTATGCATAATTGAATATTCATTAAGGTTGGATTCAATTTTATATTATATCGAAGATATTAATCATTAAAATATACTTAAACTCACTTTTCCTATACTTTTGACTCCCTTTAAAAGACATAGAAAAACACAAAACCAACTGATGAATAAACACAAAACCACTCTCCAGTTCAGTGAATTGATGTTTTCAATTGAA
The DNA here is from genome assembly GCA_034699485.1 of Nanhermannia elegantula. Lineage (NCBI taxonomy): Eukaryota > Metazoa > Arthropoda > Arachnida > Sarcoptiformes > Nanhermanniidae > Nanhermannia > Nanhermannia elegantula. The sequence goes on from JAQGCH010000235.1 coordinate 20,320, forward strand.
TCACTTAAATTAAGAACTCTTCTACTGCAGGAATAAATAGAATTAAAACAAAGTTAACATTTATTTCTTATTCCTTAGTGTTTCTCAAAAGGCATGAATGGATTTCGAATAGGAACTGAGATTATAAACTATTAATAATAATTGACTATAAAAAATTGAAAAACACTTTCAAATGCAATTAAAAACTTAAATTGAGCTCAAATAAGCTCCAAATATATTTAAATTAATTAATTGTTAAAAACCGTAATATTTGTGTCCCGGAATGTCCCCAATAATTGAGAATTATTCTGAAAAGTTAAGTAATCACACACAGAAGAGTTGGCAACACTAATGCTAACTTATGCTGAAAATAACATATAAGGTAGTTTAGAACTACATCTAATCATAATGGTATTGCCGGGGATTTTATTGTGTATTTGAGAAAGTATGAGGAACACTGATCTATAATTTACTGGAAATATTCATCACTTGGACTTTTAAACTTTTCGCCCAAAGTCTCATTTTGATTGTCGCGATTAATTATTTTACACATATCTGTATTCCAGTCATTACCTAAAAACATAAATGTTTTGATAAGAAAAAACTTTTTATGAAAAGCTGTAAATATTTTGATCTCATTTTGATATATGTTTCATCTCTAATATTAGGCCAAAGAGTACATAAATATATTTTTCTAGATATTCAATATTTTTTAAATTGATTAAAGTTTTCAATGTTTTGAAACCAAAAATGACAATTTATTTCAATATTATGTCACTTATTATTCGTATAAATATTTGCAATTATACTTGAATACAAACCACATGAACTCCAGGGCAACTCATTCAATGTAAATGAAGCAGAAAAGAAATACATTGTCCACGCAATCAGCATATTATAATATATTGCTAGAAGTGCTACCATTATAATCATAGCCCAACCAATCCCTTTGAAAATTGGCATAAATCTGGTGAGTATTAAAATTCATTAAATACTAATTCGGTTTCAAATTCTAAGATAATAAAAAAGAAATCTTACGTCCAAACGGTTACAGTTCCGCGACCTTTAATGCAATTACAGCTTAAAGCTTTGAGTTGACTAATGTTTTATATATTGGTAAGAAAAATGTTTATTACCTGAATATTGTCCTAAAGACATCTCTATTATTAGAAAAGGGATGCCAAGAAATAAAACAACTGCCAAATATGGTATCATAAATGCACCTGAATATTAAATGATTATTTCATTATTCAATCATAATTTAAAGTTTTTGATTTCTATGTGAAAGCCATACCACCGCCATTTCTATAACAAATATATGGAAATCTCCAAACATTGCCTAAAAATAGTAATAATTTTGCAAATATATCATTTTTTGGTCAATTTAAATCAATTTTACCAAAGCCAACAACAAAGCTAAGACATGTCAGTATAAACTCTATCTTTTTAGACCATTTGCCTCTTTTTAAATCGTCTTCATTTGCATTCGAAGATTCATTTTTGTTAACAGTTTTATCAGTTATTTTAATTTTCTTTTTTGATTTATTCATTCTTAAATTGATTTGAGTATAAGTTGTAAATCCTTAACCGACTTTAACATACTGTACTTCTAAACTAATTTATAATAATTTTAAGTATAGTTTAGATAATAATTAAGATTAAATTAACTGCAAATTAAAATTTACAAATGCTTGAGTACAACAGTGTGAGGGCGACAATGAATGAGATTTTATTGTTGTGTTTTTAATCAAACCTTTGTTATGTATTCATTAAATGTAAAGAAATAATCTCACAATCAGTGATGGCAACCTTCGGCGCTCGCGCTCGAAGAAATTAAAACGTTGAGCGCTTACTTTTATCTGACTTTTATGAGGTGAGCGTCTGCCGAGCGTAAAGTGAGTTAAGTTCATGAATATTTTTCTATTTTCAAAAATTCTCTCTAAAATCCATTGAGTTTTTAAACCCTATTGCGCACTTATTCTTGCCCCAAAAAAAGCATGTTGCTGCGTTTATCATTACATGTTTATTATACAGATATTAACAAAGTATTGATTTAATTTTTAGTAAGTAATTAAGTAAAATTCGTTACAAGTTAACACAATCGAATTTTGCTATAAAGCCGGTGTTATAATCGGAGTCATACTGTATTCATCTTGTATCTATTTTCCGATGTTTTGGCAAACTTTCATTATTCTGAGACCTCCCTAAATTCGAGTCTTTAGTGATCACTAAAAAGCCAAACAAACCATATAATTTGATATAAGCGATAATTTGTTGCGATCTATGTATAAATTCTCTACAACAGAATAAAATCATTAAAATCTACTTTAAAAATAACTAATTGTAAAATGAAAGGCTTTTTATATTAAACAATCTACTGTGAAAACTTATGTATTAAGATTTAAAGCTCGGCGAGCGCGCTCACTCTAAATTTAGGAGCTCGGCGCAGAGCGTAAAACATTCGAGCGTTTATTATCACTGCTCATAATGAAAGCAATGTGAATCTGATGTAAATAAAACAGTTATCAAATATTGCATTCAAGCTTGAACTTAGAAAATATTTTTATTGCAATGTAGAAGTATTGCAATCTTTAACGGTCTTTGCATTCTCTCAAAAACACAAACTCTATCGAAATTCTTTCTCCAAAAATCACTTTCAATAGTATTAATTCAAACCATTGAATTACAAGAAATATTAATACCAATCTCTGATCAAACAAATTAAATATTTTGGTTAAATAAAACTGAATTAATAGAAAATATTATCAATTTTATCATTAAAGGTTAGGATTTTCAAGAAGAACAAATGCATTTATTTAAATACGTGTAATTTTAAAGAAAAATGCACACAAATAAACAATACATACTCTAAACTAGAATCTTATGAAAATCAAATTAAAGTTTTCAAAACGATTATTTAGCAATTCTTGGAATTGATTTTGTTTGGTGACCAGCGCTTTAAATACATAGGCATTGATTGTATTTATGTCAAAACTTACAATTTTGATATAAGAAACTTAAGAGATTTGACCATTTTCTCTACAAAAAAAATCAACGTCAAAGGCCATAACATCAATGAATATTAGATAACAGTGGTTATACAGTACTTATTGTTAATCAAAATGCTTTTAAATTTGAAAATTTTGAGAGACGTTTCAGGTAACTAAAGCATATCTCTACTGTACAAGTCGAGTATTTTAAACATTAAACATAAGCCTTTGTATCTTTCAGTCATACTATTTTTCACCCGTTCTTCTGAACGGGCCAGTAGCTGGTTATGTAATATGCATGCTTTACATATTACATTCGAATTCAGACGGGTTGGAACTAAGGTGTCAAAAAACACTGGCGGGTCCATTAAAACAACTAAGAAAGAATTTTTTTTAATAGAGATAAAAATAAAACAACAATATAACAAACTTCAGTAATTCGTGTATTTATTTAACATAACTTATAGAGAATCAGCGCGAGTTTCAAAAATACATTGCATTGCATAACAAAAGCAAAAACGATTATCAAAACAATCGAACATTGCCGAACCGAACCGAACAACATATGCGCGCTCACAAAGGTTTTATTTAAAAATCTAATTATCAAAAAACGAACCATTTGTTTAAAATTAGTTTAATTTATAAGTGTTTCTCATTTTTTGATTTATTATGGCTCTCAAAAGGAATACCTATCACTGTAAAAGTTGTACTTTTTATGCGTTTTCAACGAATGGGCTTTTGAAGCATATCAATGAAAATCACCCGAAACCTGATTTGCAGAAAGTAGAGAAAAATGTTAGCAAACAATTGTTTGAAACAAGTAATGATTGCCTTAACACCAAAACCAAGCGAAGCAATGCTATCATTGGAAAGCATAAGATAAACGACGATAAAAGTGAAGAAAAATCCGTTTCATTGGATGTCAAAAGAAAAATACAATTGAATTATGAAAAAGGAGAAAAACAATCAGAAGAACGCATTCCTGGCCCTGGATTTTGGTTCTTAGCATTGAAAAGTAGTTTTATTATTAATCCAATGATTAAAGAACGCGATGAACCAGTGCTCAGACATTTACTTGACATCAGATCCTTTCTGAGCACTTCTGCACATAAACTGCATCAGGAATTGGTGTTCTCTCCAAATCATTATTTCACAAACGAATTGCTAACAAAAGAATACGGTCTGAGCTCTGAATCCGACCACAAAAGTCCGTTTGTGTTCAATGGCTTTCAAATCATGAGTTGTAAGAGCTCTACAATTGATTGGAAAACAGGAAAACATGTGAAACAAGTGAATAAAGAATCAGACGATTGGACTATTAATGGCTCAACACTTGTTCGCACAACTGATTGCACTTCTAATAATTCAATTGATTGGTTTGATTGTGAATCAGATAATGATTTGGTCATAACTGAGAGTTCATTCTTTGACTTCTTTGATCCGCTGCTAATTCCTGAAAAGTTCGAATACATCGACGACAATAATCTCATGCTTTTGGACAAAGACTTGAAAATAATGGCAGCGATTCATGAGTTTGTTATTGTGTCCAAATCTATCTTCAAACTGACGAAAGACACGAATGAAGACAATGACAAAGACGATGAAGACTACAATTCGACCGAATCGAAGACGTCTTCTCATTGTTGACCTTACAGTTGAATTCGTCTAATAATCACATAAATGATATTCTTCTGATGAAAGTACAGTCAAAAGAGCGGTTAAATAATATCAGCTAAAGTTTTTAGATTTTATTCTATATTAACATAAATTATAATTTATTTAACATTTAAAACAATTACAATTAAATATAAAACTTTAGAGTTAATGAAAAATAACTCTTTAATAAAAAAATGAATTGCATTTTATTAATTTTATTTAAACAATTATTTAAACTTGAAATACATGTCTATTTTTGTATAAAATTTAATAATAAATTCTGTTTTATTTAATATTTTTTAAGTTCAAAACATTCCTTTCTGTGAGAATTCAATTTTTTTAAACTATAATAAAATTTATTAAACTATTTCGTTATTAATTTTGGTGAATCTTTATCTTTATGTTTACTGTTAGCCGATAAGGAGCCGACTCCTGATTCAGTATTTGTGGTCACGACACCAGTTCCAGTCCCACCCCCTGTGGCTGATGTGACACATATTCCTTGGGAACAAATCTTAATTGGATTCTTATATGAGATTTTTGTTATTAAAGGAGAACTTTATGAAAACAATACTTACACCCAATGGTATAACACTGTCTCCTATTAAACAGGGAGTTGTGTTTGGCATTAACGCAACAAAATATCGAACATTTCTGATGCCTAACACACCGACACCGAGTTCTTCACGACAAAAGATTCTACATTCAGACCTGTCTTGCTATCAATTATTAGAATATATTTAAATTTATTCAATATTTACTTGAATTATGATTTTAAGTATTTATTTGATGTCTTACTCCTGGCAATGCTGATATATAAGGATTCTGTATATTTTCCAATTGACATATCTTTGTTTTGCTGATTTGGTTCAACACTACACCCAATTTCTCTAATGGAAGATTTTCCAAAAGTTTATTTGAATCAAAACCCAAATAAGAAGGAAGTTTTGTAATCAGTTTTGTAATTAAAAGCGCACGACTTTCTAAAATAAATTCAATTATAATTACCGATATATATTTTACTATTATTTATAGTTTCATTTATATATAGCACTAACTTTACCTCTTTCGGAATCATTCTGTTGTGCATATAAAAAGGTTGATATTAAAACATTCAAAATAATAAAATACTTTTTCCACATTTTAATGCAATAAATGATTGCAATGCTGGCAATTTTTATTTTCAATTTCAATCACTCGGATAACAATAGACTTTAAGATTCGCCGAATGTCTGCAATTAAATGAAGTAAACAGCGAACAATATTATGTAACTGACATGTGTTTCTCTTTTTAATATAGCTCACAATCTTGAAAACAAGTTTGTAATTAACTATTGAATCGTGAATTTCACAAATGCTATTCATTGATTATTAGCAGTGATGCACAGTGCTCGAGCGTTTGGTGCTCTGTGGCGAGCGTGAGCACCAAGCATTCTGATTTTACGAGCACGAGCACGTGCTCGAGCACTGGACCCCAAGCACTAGAACTGAGCACTAAATCTTAGTAAATTTATATATTTTTCTTATTATGAATGCAGTACAAATGATTTTGATATTTAAAATGTTAATTTCATATCTAAATCATGTGTTTCAATGTTATTCTATTAGTGAGTATCAAAATTAGCAAATGTAATGTATATACAAATTTTATATTAGAAGAGCCATTAAGTCGTCAAATTTGCTGACTTGATGCTCGGTAAGAGCTCGTGCTCGAGCACCTCCGAAAAAGTGAGACCGTGCACTTCATTTCCTCCAAGCACGAGCACTGAAAACCAATTTTGGTCAAGCACGAGCATCACTGATTATTAGTGATGAACATAAGCTCGCTTTGTTTGAAGTTCTGCTTGAGTTTGTGTTTGAAATTTTTAGGCGAATTTTAGCTTAAAATTTTGGACTGAACTTGAACTTTGAGCAAATGAAAAATATTCCATTTTTAAATTTTATTTTTAAAAACGATTTACAATAATTAACACCGTTTTAAACAAATTAACGTTTAAAAAGTAGATTAAACTTCTCTGAAATGCTTCGTCAAGTGTTGCTGCAGTGCTTTCACTACAAACTGGAGTTGGCGGTCGACCAGAACAATTTTATCTCGAATCACTTTCAAGTATACCACTAAATCAAACAAATCTGTCGGTTACATTGATCCCTCAGACTTTCGACTTACTCCAAGTATAATTGATTCTCAACCAAAAGAAATATGAGATAATAAAAAGGATTTAAATAATCTAATTTATTTTTAGCTTTAACTCAATTTATAACAAAATATATTCATAAATTAATTTTAAAGCAGTATTTCTCAATTTATTGAATTTAACCATGCATTTTCAGAGAATTAAGCTTAAAAACTTTTATACTCTGCTCTTAATAAGTTTTAATTTATTTGCGTGATTGACAACAAATAAGTAAAAATTATATTTAATTAATAAAATAGTTTTGCACTTAAATATTTATTGACAGAAGAATAGAAATTAATGATAAAGCTGGAAATGCTTGGTATCAAATATCCCCAAAACGCCTACTTTTGCTAAATATCATACTGTGTTAAACTTTTCTCTTTTAAGTTAGTGATGCATAACTTTGATGTAAAGCTTTAGATTTAATGAAATTTTCTTTTTGCAGATTATTTTTTAAAAGTTTTTTAATCTTATAAATTGTGAAAAAAGACTATAATGAGAATCAGAACAAGGCTTAGAATTAGTTTTTTAGCATTGTTTGTTGCAATAATTTGTTGTATATCTGACAATAACTTCATCGACCCGTTTGATTCACAGTAAATAATTTTTATTTATATTATTATTTCATAAACTTAAACCAATTTTGATATTCGTGAATAATAGAAGAATATTTTTAGAAATTATTGTAAAATTAAGTTTAATTTTAAACAATATTCTATTTTCAGGCCTAGAATTGTGATAAAAGATGGACACATCATATTCGAGACGGCAAAAAATCGAAACATCACATTCAAGTCTTCAGGAGATGGGAGTATTACTGTCAACGGAGAAGACTTGTCCAAAATCGTACAGTTAGGAAAATCGATAACTCTTGAAATGCAACGCATTAGTAGTTCACAACTATCAGAAATGTCTCAAAGTTTAGCTCAATTACGGACACAATATTCAAACTTAGCGCAAAATATCGTAGAAATGAGATTATTACAAACTTCTTTGAATGATAGCTCGAGTAAAATAAATCAAATTCTTGGGACAGGTTCTAATGCTTTAC
>JAQGCH010000236.1:0-28165 GCA_034699485.1 Nanhermannia elegantula
ATTTTGAGTTTAATTTGTTTGGTTACGCAAATTGTTCATTCAAACAATTTTAAGTAGATTTGAATATTACAAGTATTAGTCGTTAAACATATTGTATTGAGTAACAGATGTATAGCGTATTGTATTATATTTGAGAACCTGCTGGCATTTGAATGTTTATTTATTTGGCATAATTTCATTCTTGATTTATGAAGTTTTTCACTTATATTAAATTATTTTACTTTATATAGTCATCAAAGTAATAAATTTAAGGATAAGTTTTTAGTCATAAAACTTTATACCCTCTCCTTTATTAAGTTTATTTCTTATTAAATGCATAATTGAAACTATGAGGGGAAATAAATTTCGGTTTATAGAAACTTTTTAAGAATATTAAATTATATTTTTAATGCGTTTATTTTTTCTCATAATTTTGAAGCTCTTGTCTTCAACATGTTTATGGTATAATAAATATTTGATAATAATTTTATTAAATAACAAATTTATTTTTATTGGAAAACATTTGAGTAAAAAATGTTTATTGTTTGCAATAAAATAAAGTAGAATTTGAAGGAATTATTCTTTACTAAACTTTATGTTTGTTACCAGTAATTTAAGCTGAAATCGATGCTGAATACAGAAAATACTGTTTTATTTTATGACGAATGACTGCAACAGCACCTCAAGGCTTGCGATTTAGTTGTTCTTTGGAAATAAATAATCGACTATACGTTTGTTATTTTAGATTAAATTTGAAATTAATTTTAAAATTGAATCATCACAAAAAACCATTATTCAAATGTAGTTTTCAAAAGAGCTACATATTGTGCCTTTTCTATAAAATTTGATAATATCTAAAGTTTGCCCAAAACTATTGGAAACAATTTATTATTAAATTTAATATTCCATTCAAAAGTTGTAGTAAATTATAACTATTTAACTTTTATAATAGATTTTGATAAATTAATTTTTTAGATTACAGGTTTCTGACATCCCTTCAATAAATAAGTCATAATTAAAGTATTTTTTTATTAAGTGCTTTTTTTATTACCAACAAATATGTTTATAAGTTTCTCAATCTTTCTAGTTATTGGTTTCAATGAATTATTCAATAGTTCTAATAGAAAGCGACTAAATATTGGAAAAAGTTTTAAAAGTTTATGAAATTAACGTATGTTTATGTAAATCTTGATTACACTCTAACCCGTTTATAACGAACTCGGTTATAAGGAATACCCGCTTATAACGAACTCGGTTATAAGGAATACCCGCTTATAACGAACTCGGTTATAAGGAATACCCGCTTATAACGAACGATATCGTTTGTCCGGAGAACCGAATACATATCTAATTTGGAACATTTATAACGAATCCCGACCCGGACGACCCGACCTGTTCGTTATAAAGGGGTTAGAGTGTAAAAGCAGATGAATATCGCATATCTTGCATGTCTTCAAATATGTTATGAACGAGTGTAACGTAAAAGTGTTTCACACAATTTATTTGAGTGGATGTGAAGAGTGTGAAGAGGAACTGTGCTCAACGAGTAAAAACAAGGGCACAATTCCTTTCATTTAAAATATAATGTAATGGTTTTGACTTTCTATAATACCCTCTTGAGTGTTATCCTCCCTTTCTTTGACAGATTTTCTGCCCAACGATTGTGACCATAGAGTGAACGTTTCACTGGAGTGAACAATCTCTCTGTGTCGCAAAAAAATTTTTCGTCTCGTTTATCAAAGAATAAGAAGAGCTTTTGTCACTGGATTTAGTATTTAGTGCAATAGTTGGATGGCTCGAGTGTATTGAAGAATTTTCAGCAGATGTATGAGCGCTCACTTCCAGTAAGCTTTTAGATGATCGCACTCTACAAATACTTCTATGGAATTTCGTGAACTGTTTTTTGACAATTACTCGTAACGCATCTCTCTTTTTATTTGTGGCATTAATTCCATCGGCAGATGTTGTGTTAGAGCATTCAATGTTATTTTAGTTCAAAAACTAACATTTGGCTTAAAGTTAAAGTCATGTAACAGAGAAATACAATTTTAGTCAATATTATTATTACATTCGCATGTATTGGCGGTGTATTCTCTATGTATTAGAGAGGTTCAAAACAATTTTCTATTCTTCCTCTTCTTTTACGCTCATTTGATTTGTAATAGGTATTTAAGGCACTGACAGACAAACCCACAAATTTTCTGTTTTTTAACACTTGTCATATGTTTCGTACTTATCATTACATATTAAGCGAAAAATTTGGAAGAAATTCGACTCTCCCGACTCTCCCAAGCTTTTGAGATCATCTGTTTCCTGGCTTTCAATAACAAATATTCGTAAACCAAACCGGAAACTTGTGAACCGTAGTCTATTGAAAAAGATATTTCTCTTTAAAGCTTTGAAAACTTCATGAATTTCTTCTTTTCATTTGGTTTATAAAAAATATTACCTAAAAATAATTCTTTTATTTCTAATAAAATGCTAATTCGTATGATTACTGATATGAGTCTTATGTAAGGTTGGGAATAATCTTTTGGGCGTAATATTACGCGTAATTTTAAGTAAAAACCTGTAAAAATCTGTAAAAATCTGTAAAAATCTGTAAAAATCTGTAAAATTACGTAATATTACGCAAAATTACGACCGTAAAAATCTTAAATTTACGCTTGGCACCTCCCTAGTCTTATGAGTAGACTTCGCTAGCATTTCGCTATTTCATGATTGAGTTTAGTTCTAATCGCATCAAAATAAATCATTTAACAAATATTTATAAATGCCTATAATTGCCCTCTTCGAGGTTAAAGACTATTTGCTAATAACGCTAATAAATAACTACTAGCGCCTGTTTGACACTTTTTATTGGTTTTTAGAGAGAAATCTTATATTTTTTCATTTTCTAGAAATTCTCATTATGACTCACACAATGTTTGGTTAAGTATTACTTAAAAATTGAAGTAACTGCGCCTCATTAAAATTATAATTTTTATTAATCTCATACTTTAAGGGGTTTAAGGGGTTCTAATTGACAAATATTGAATTATTGATTTGAATTTTAAGGTATTTAATGCTATTTGTGACTATTTTACACCTTTTTAGGCTCCAAAAACAATATTTTTAGGAACATGTACTATATTTTCTAAGCTTACAGTGCTTTTGGGTTATAAACTTTGCAATTTGATGTTTGGCAAAACTTCCATACAAAATAAGTTGTTTAAATTGAAAATAAATATAGAAATAAACAGAGTTTATATTAAAAATATATCTGACTTGATGAATAAATTTTGAAGCTTTTAAAATAGTATATGGCATAAGATTCTTATAACAAAATAGTGAAAATTGATCTTTCTTGCAAATTTGAGCAAAACTGATATAAATCATGTCATATTTCTTCAATTTATAGAATTTGAGTAAATTTGAACTTAACATGTTATAGTCGATTGAACTGTAGTACTGTAGTCATCTTTAATTTTCATATTATTTCCTTTAAAATAAATTTCTGAGCTGTATGGTATTTGATTTTAATGCAAATTATTTTTGCTTAACTCTAGAGAAAAATGATATTTTATAAATGCGAAAAATGCGAACAACGAAAAAATACATTCAGACAGCATTTTTTGAAAAATATAAAATTTTTGCTTTATTTTGTTTTCCACATAAACAAATTTTAAGAATGAGACAAATCTTAGACAAATAAATTATTTTGAATGTTGTTTTGTAAGCTTCATATACAGGTATTTTTAAATTTTAATTAAAGCTATTTTTCATGCTTAGAATGAAATAATATTTTTATTTTTAAATTGTTTTTATGAAAAAATAATTAAAATGTTTTTGATATTAAAGCAGTCTTGAGATGCATTTGTGTCTTAAGCAGAATAAGTTTAGATGAGGTCATCGGCCATAACATAATCTTTAATTGAAGATTTGTATTATTCACGACTCAATTATATATTAAAATTTGAGGAAAAATTTACGGAATGAAGTTTAAAAAATAGCAAAAATTGATATAAACATCAAATTTTTGAAATATGAAATCCCAATTAATCACTAGTTGAGTATGACTTAATCATCTATGATTTAAAAGTGTATATATGTGATGGGCATAATTTTTATTACTATTTTTCGCTATTTTTTATGCCAACTCAAGCCACCCGAGTAAATAAGACATATTTATAAGAATTAAATTTATTAAAAGCCTGAAGGGTTTACTATTCATTTTGATAACTGCTGTAGTCATACATTACTTGAATGGAATTTCAAATTAAAACCAATTTGAGTTTTTTGCGAATAGTAGTGCATTGGCTTTTCTTGAGAGGAAACTCAAGCGTTTAGATTTATGATCTGAGCACAAGTTCGCTGCAATGCTCGCATTAAATTATTGGATGTAACGGTATGTGTGAGCGCTTATGCTTCTATAATCTTAAGACTGTTTCATAGAAAAGAAAAATAATTTGATCATTTAGCTCAAGAATATCCTAAATCTCTAAAAAGCCTTAAAGAGCAAACTTATTTGCATTAAAAATTGAAAGGATTTTGTAACTGATTTAGAAGTTTTCTTTTAATATCGATTTCTAAACAGGTAATCGTGTGCTGGCTATTACATAAAGATTGCGTTTTAATACGCGCTATAAAAGCGTCCGTAAGCTTACATAAAATTGCCTGAAGCGTAAGTTATAACGATGGAAAAGTCGCTTTAGTATCACATTTATGTTGACCAAAATGAGTGCCATAGTGGGGGACAAATCGTCTTCTTTCCTGACAAGAAAATCCAGATAAATCGCATAATAAATAATTAGAAAAGAGATCTCAATGAAACCCTTTGTCGAGACAACGAATGCAAATTTATGTTCTCTGACTATAATTGTAATCTAGAAAATTAGTGCCATTAAGTTTATATTTCGCTTCTATGGGTATACAGTACATAATACCACTTGAAAAGAATTTGTGGTATAAATTTTCAAAATTAATGATTGCGAAGAGTGCCTAAGCTTTCCTTCGGATAAATGTTAAAAAATAATTACATCGCTATTGGATTTGCTTTTTGCTTAATTTTTTGTGAATTTCTTATACATCGCTTACAATTTAAATTCCACAAAATTTAATGATAAAAACCAATAAAAAATGCAAACTTTACTCTGCATTCTTTAAGTATAATTACATTATATATTTTCGTAATGAAATGTTATTTCCAAACCTATTAGTGTTTTATAATCAAAGATTCCAATTATTAAATTACTTTTTTAATGAATGAACTTTTCAAACAAATTTCAAGAATTAATTAAATGAGTCCAATAAGAAATTTAATTTGGGCTTAACTTAGGCTTTGTTTGATCTATTTATTTGATTTGTTTATGAAATTAATTAGAATTATTAAAATTAATTAATTTTTTGTATTCTGTAACTCATGAATTAATTAAAGAAGATAGTGATAGACTGGCGTGTATACAATCTTCCGCTCTATGGAACACTGGAGCCTTCGATATATGATATGATATTACTGTGAGTGCTTAAAACAGACTCCACTGTTTCACGTGCTTAAGCTATTGAGTCGAATAGAGATAGTAGTATTGTATGGGTTGGTAGTTTGGTTGTTATCCCAACAAAACTGAAACGAATTTAAGTTATGAAACGCTGAACAAAATGATTATTTGCAAAACTGCACAATCTATGGTAACATAATGTGAAATATTACAGTTTTGTTACATTAAAGGAAAGCATTCTATTATGTTCTGATAGTTTAAACCCTGAATATGTCAAAGTCGATGTGATTGTCTTTTAGACGTTCATATTCCAGACTTAAAGTTGAGATGACGACAGCTTCTAAGAGTAGTGAACGATATAAAACAGAACAAATAAGCTGACCATCACGTTGTGTTTATCTTGAGAAGAATGGGAAATAGAAAATATCACTTTTGATGAGCGAACGGAAATTAAGTGAGAATCCAATAAATAGAAATCATTTATAAATGTCAGTCTGCAGTATTCAATTAAACTAATCATTTGGTTTTCATATTACAGATCCAACAACTCTTTATGTAAAGTGATAAATAAAAAGAGGCTTACGTTAGAAACTTCTGACATAATATCAAGTTTACTGTGAGCGGTAATATCCAGCTTTTGAAACCATTTATTTTAAAATGCGTGACTTCAAAAATATTCTGACTTATTAGTTTGTACTCCTCTTGTACTTCATTTAAGGTTCCTGTACTTCCTTTTGCTTTACTTAAGAGTAAAACATCATTTATAATTAAGCAATGGATTCAAGTCTTTTATATAACTTACAGCTCTGGATAACAGATACAAAAGTGTGATTACCTTTTAATGTGTGCTTAGGTTTACTTCAATCAAACAGAGGAATGATTCGTTTCTATACAATGTAAACTTTTATATTAATTTGATTTATCAATTCAATTAAGATTGATATTCAAATTGATTGAATAATTTTTAATGCCTTATATGCAAAAAATCTATTCAAATTTCAAATTTTATTCATATAAATAATATAAATGTCTTTTATTAACTAATTTTAGAATTAATGCATTCCTGAATCTAATCCAAAACCATTAATTTTACTTTGATTTTGGACTGATTTAATCCTTGCTTCAGAGGAATGGCCAGAATATGAAACTGAGTTCACATCAATGAACAGAATTCGTGAGAATACTTCAAATTTGAGCTCTTGTTGAAAAGAATTAAATTTAATTTATGCGTAATTATTCCGTTTAAGAGAAGGCTTTAATATAAATATTTCTGACAGAATCTAATGATCAAAACATTTCAAAACTAATAAAAAACTTGAGAACAATTTTGATGTGAAGTAAATCGACAAGATTTTGATTTTTGTCGATTAAGTTTGAGAACCGGCATATCAAAAGTTATTTCACTATAAACTCATTTCTCAAATTCTTTCCTTAATGATGAGAATATTTATCAAAAGATAAACCATTCCTTAGGTTTAAGCAAAATTTATTGTAAAAATATTATACATTTTCTAAAAATTAAACTTATTTATTACCACTGTTCTGATATATGATTGGACCAAATATTTGAGAATTAATTTATTCCTATTATAAAATTTGAAGATTTAAGTTATACGGAGTATATTATTGAACATAAGCTAAATTAGAAAAAAATTACATTAAATTAATTAAAATTTTGAGAAATAAATTTAATAAATGTGAAGTAATGTAAATAAATATATTACTCTTGATAATAATCAAGTTAAGTCAAGTTACATACTAGAACTTTGGACACAACAGTTCGTGTTTGTTCAGCGCCTGTCATTGTTTCAGAAGATGATAGGCATTGAGTAAATTTACACAAAAACTAGTGAGTCCTCATTTTATATTGGAGTGAACATAAAGCCATGTGTTCCAGATTAACAGTAAAGTGATTAATCCGATGTCTGCTCATCACACTTCCATTCACTATAAATAATAAGATTAACAGAACTCAAATATCACCCAAACCTAAGCATATATCGATACCGATTGGTACTTATCTAGTAAATCAAAATTGAGTCAGTTCTCATTATAATACCTTAGAGTTTAAGACATACGAATGCAATGTTTTGTAAAATAGGCAAACTTTAAAAAAAAGTTTAAATTTTAAATTAATATAATTTATGATTTGTTTTAATTGTTTCTGCGCATCCATTGTCCAACTTATTAGCTGTGATTTTTATAGAAATAAAATCAGAACATTTTTCATATAAATAAACTAAATATAATCAAAAACCAAGTTCTTGAAGCCCAAACCGAAAGCACATACACACAAAGCAAAAATGGATAATTATGTTGGCTTTTATCACATCTTTTATAATAATGCTAAAAGAATGCGTTAAATGGTATAAATAAAATTAATTATGACAGAAATCCAATTTTTATTAAAGATGTTCACCACAACATATGACAGGAATGTGAGTTTTTCGATGTAGTCAATTATATTGTCTAAAGAGCACTCTTGTGAACATCAACATCAATATAAATGACTCTATTAATTAATTATAGTGCATAATATAGCAAAGTTCAAAACATCTTTGTATTGATCACAAATAATGATTGCCATTAGCGAAGAATCCTTTTGTAAATGCAGAAGTTGCGAATACGGGTGTCAGGTTGTCTATGCTCCAATCCGGGAGTTAAAAATCATAGTTAGGGTTATTTATATACTATTTGACCAAAATTGAGTTCGATCTATTTGCTAATTAACTTTTTAAATTATTTCAATTCTAAAAGATTTACATTAAGATTTAGCAATTTTTTAAAAGTATTTTTTTATAAAATACTGCAATTAGTTGAAATAATTCAATGTTTATTTTAAATTTAAGCAAAAATTATTTTTTGTTTTTCAGAAAGTTATTTTTTCGGATTTCTCTTAATATTGGGAGAACCCCCACTAATACGACCTCAACCAAGAAGTCAGGAGTTCGGGAGTCCAGGAGTCAAATCTTGGATTCTTCAGTTTAGTCCTGTAGGTCTGGCATTGTAGGTATGAAATATGAAATAATGACTCAAATGAACGCAATCCACTCAGTTTACATGCAGAGAGAAAATGCATTTAAATTGATAGATATAAATTACTTAATGTTCAGTACCGTACAACCCATCATCGATCTAATACTGAGATCAGTTTTTGTTAGTTTGCGTCTCTTATTTAAATTTATATAAATGCAAAATTAATTTGAATCCCACTCGAGTTTAAATATTTGCTGAAATTTAAAATTTTTTTATATTCTATCACTGATTTTTTATTTAAATCTATAATTTCTTTATATAGTTGGACATTTGGAAACTAGATTGTGTAGGCTTCAGAAAATATTTATTTTTCTGTGTTGCATTTGATTCTCTAGTGTAAGATTTGCTTTTAAAATAATTAATAGTTAGACATATTTAAGATGTAAAGCATTGTACGGTACAGAAAATGTATTAAAACTAATATACAGTATTCTGTTTGCATTCTTTGTTAGGAATATTTTTCCGCACTGTATCGCAACACTGTATGATTGTGAGAAATAGTTTTTTTGAGAGAAATTGATCCTTGTTTTAGCTCATTATGAAATCAGTGTTCAAAATTGATATTGAATAGTGAGTTGATATAAGAATGATGTGAAACAAATTCTCTTTTTATACCTGTATATATTTTAAAAATGTAAGTATTTCCAGATCCCAATACTGATGAGAACTAAACTTGAGCTCAAAAGCAAACACCTGTCAATAATATGGAATATTATCCCAATTTTTTTATTTAGTCGAATGTTTTGACTCAAAACAACTTCTTGGCCTATGTTTCCCGTGAGAGGCTCAGCAGTGAAAAAACATTATAATTGCCTTTTTATATAATGCAAAATATTGATGTGATTAGTTGTGTGCATACTCTGTGTCGCCTTAGACTCAGAGACAGATAATTTCTGTTCACTTCTCCGGAATGAAATTGAAATGACATTTCATTACCAGTTTGTCATTATATGTATTGTCTTTCTTGCAATTATGAAAAAATTAGAGAAATAGTAATTTGAGTGTTCGTGTAATAAATATAATGAAGGCATCAAAAGGTGGTTTTGGCAAATTGCGAAATAGGGTGAGTGTTATTAATGTTGCCCGAACTTACGTAAGTCAGGAGTGAATCTTTTTGTCTGCAACCTTTACACTCCTCCCTGTCATTTGAATTCTTCGCCTAAAGGCCTTTTTCAATGCATCCAATGCACTACAGGGGTGGTCGGCCATCATGACTATGTTTAATATTCTTTATAATAAAAAAATCAATAGAAGTCAATCTGATCTTAAATTTAAAAAGTGGTCATTTTCTTCAATTTTTCTTTCAATTGCAAATGTTGTTGGCATTAAAGACGTCAAACACTTTTGCTTTCGTACTCTTATTATTGTGCGGGTTATGATTGCATTTGAAATCCCCCCAACGGTTAAAAGACCCCCAATGGTCACAATCAAGACTATGAGCAAATCTAAATCTTTGATTCTGATTATAAAACGCCTGCATTTTATAACTTGATATTAAAATTCAAGGCAAGACTAATAAAACCACACTTTAAAGCATTATTTTCGAGACCACTCATTGCAAAGCCAGTAATACTATTAGTAAACTATTTTATTACACTATTAGATGTATTTTTTTAATTAATAGCAAACAAAAAGCTTTGAAACAATTTGATAAAATAGGAGATATAGTGGAAATAATGGTAACGCTCCACCCTTTCTATTGAGTGGATGCGTCAGAGTTGTCATTTGCAGGTTTTTTCATCAGTGCATCCGTACTATTCTGGTCAATAACCTAAATGCAATCGAAGGCAAAGCAACTTTTTAAGACTGTTAGATTGGATGTATCGATGGGTGGCCGAGCCATGAAACGTGCTTAAATTTTCTAAAGATCTACGGATACCTTAAGGGATTTTGTGTGTATTCTTCACCCTTTCCTCGATCGATAGCACCTCAACATTAAGCTTAAGCGTAATATTGAATAATAAAAGGCCAACGATTTGTTGACCAACTTTTATGCGCCCGAATTGTAAGCTTGTTGTTCGATAAGGAGTAAAGTTTGATTATAGCTTTGCTACACAAGCAGGTGATTCTTTAGCGACCTTTTAAAGCATGTGTATGTCATTTATAGGGCGTCATATTCAGAATATAATAGGGAGCTATCATTAATAGTTCACGCTTCTCACGCCTGAGCTCATACACAATACATGAAAACAGCTGTGAATGATTCACAATATTGTCCCTTCTCTGCTCTCTCCACTGTCTCAACTTTTCTTATGCTGCCATTTGAGGCCTGCTCTCTGATGTGTATTGTTTCATATCATATTTTAATCCAATCGACTTTGTTTTGTTTTCGAGACTCAACATCGGATCGTTCGTGCACTACAATAGACTGCAGTTTCTTTTTATGGCAGAGTCAAGTAGAGAATAGAAACAAAACTGTACTTCATTTGGGTTTGAGATGTGACCTAAAGCTTAGCCTTTCAATTCTGAGATGACAGGTGTCAGTTTGCAAGTATGCTAATGCCATAATGCCATTTAGCATAACTACATCCATAAGAGCCAAAAACAATTGCTCGCCACACAAGTAGAATGCATAAGACATAAGACCTATTCCTCAATAATTCATTGGCTTCTTCTCTCCCTTCCCTATATGCTGATTAAAAGCTGTTTCACAGACAGTGGCGATGAGTTTATACTACATCCTTATTCAATGCTATTCAATGTCTCTGCTTTACCCCCTATGTTGAGAGCAGTTTATCATTTGGTTTTTGTGCCGTTTCAACCAATTTGCACTCCTTATTGATTTTCTGATTCGGAAAAATGCAATGCATTCGACATTAGCTTAACTTTTGTCGATACGTTACAGTTAAGTTACTATTCAGAGAATAATACTTACGAGTTAGTCAGCGTATCGGGCAATCAATGCATTGTGAATGACCCGCAAAGGACCAGACGGAAGAAACAACAAGAAAATCGGTTCGTAGTATATGTAGTTGAGTGTAAGTTAGTTTCAAAGAGATTGCATTTTTGTGCGCCTATTACTGTTAGTGTAAATCATTATTGAAACTCATGTCTATTACAATATGAATAGTTTGTTAGGGGTGGAGGAAATGTTTGACTGACCAAAAGGCATGACTACATTGGGTGGTCTATTCTGCTATTCTCAACACAGCGGCATTCTTAACATTTTCATCATAACAGCGGATCATGAAATACACGATTTCTTTTTTGTGTTCACAAAACACAAGCATAAGCTATTCTACTGCTAAAGTAATACTAATACCAGTGCACATATATGTCTTACGTTTTATCAGTTAATACAGTACGAGTTTCTAAAGAAAAGTTGTTGTGTGCATAATTGTGAAGCAAGCATAACATGTCACTTTTGATATTACAGCTAAAATCAAGCTCAAGCATCTTTCAAGCATGAATAGAGATTAACGCTGGCATATAATAGATAGACTTAATTAAAACATATGTCGCTTACAGCGCAGTCTTTGATTATACTTATGATTTCTGCTCACGCTTTGTAGACATCGTTAGAGCATTTATAATTAATAATTAGTATTGTGTACAATATGTACTGTAGTGCTGTACTATACCTACAACGATATCAACCTGAGAGGCAAATCTATTCGACTCTATTTCATTTTTCACGTCCAATTAAAATATATTATTAGTATGCAGTCATTGTGAGTATAAAGTGTCAACCGCTATATCAGATCCCCAGTGAATTGGTAGAGCATTCTCTTTTGCCAATACAAATGCTAACTTTGATAAGCTTTCAGATCATTTAACGCATCAGAGCTCTCGTGGCAACATTCGCAACATTACCATTAGATTATTTTGGAATCTTCTATCTTTAATTTGGAGGTTTGCTCTTTCTTTAAGCCCACAAAGTTTGTAATTAATAGTACACTAAGTTTTTGAGAATGCAGAACAGCATATAATAGCTGCGCATAATTATAATGACCTTTGAAGCGGATAATTACTAACTAGTTATGTGGTTATGCAGCACATCGATTGTGATTTGATGCGCGCTTTGCATGTGATCGGCAATAAATTTACTCGCCATAAGTGACGAGCTCTGCCACATAATAAAGCTCAATAATATTTCTTATGAATAATATTTATATCTCATGTGACCTCCTTTTTATTCAACCAAATATAGACATCACATCACCTGTCATTTCGTTAATGACAAATCGAATCTTTCACTTAATATTCACTAACTTTTACATTCAATGAAGTAAAAAGTGAACATTCGTTGTTACCGTGTCTTTAAGGCTCATACTTACGAATCATTAATAAGATATACTGTGCTATTATATTATGTATTGATATATTGAATAATAGGACACTTCCATATATATTGTATTATTAGAACAATGGTATGGCTTTTCTTTTACATAACACGCAAAGCAGACGCAGATATATTCGGAGTGAAGTTAGAGAACAGTGAAAATGCATGCAATACTCGAATCATAAGAATCATTGTCATTCTATTCGTTGACTCTAATCTTATTCATCTTGTGATCGATCACATCCCTTCAGAGAAACTTTATACCAACCGTTCCAAACGTGCATCACTTTTATTTCCAAATACAATCAAGTTTTGCTTCATTCCAAGTCCTTTTCTCAGTATTCTCTTCAAAGCCATCTCTCACCAGTCAGATGGGCTTCTGTTCATTTAATATAACGTAATATTATATTTATAGCAATAAATAAAATGCACACATAAATAGGTTTAATCAAAAAGGAGTTTTCATTTATTGTATATGTGTTTGTATTTGAGAAATTTCTTTCAGAGCTAATGAGATTAAATGCATTAAAATAATTAACGTCAAGCTATAAGCTATTTATCACGAGTTAAATTCCCTCAATTAATTCATTATAAGTTATTCGTTATGATAGTCTTTGAACAAAATTTGAAATTTTAATTGAAATCGAGACTATTTTAGACATTACTTTATTCAGCATTTCATAAGTCGGTTCCATTTCATAAGTCGGTTCCATTTCATAAGTCAGCTTGCATTTCATGAATCTTTTAAAATTAGCTTTGTTTATCAGATCTGTCTATGATACCAATGATACATGATATCAAACATGATAGCATAACATAACTAATCCTCAATTTTGTTGCCATGGGATTATAAAAAATGATAACATATTCAATAGTTGAACCAATTTTTTGCTCAACGAATCCGCATTGTAAGCAAAAATATGAGTAACTCTTGAAATACTTTAGATTGTGAGCTCTTTATGCAGTAATTTTATTTCTATTATGATTTATTCAATACGGTTGTCTAATATTTTTAATATTTTTTCCTAATGGCAACCACAGCCGTAGCCAGATATGGGCAAAGGGGGGCCCGGCCCCCCCCCCAAAGATTTTTAAGTATAGATCTGTGAACATTCAAAAAATTGGTCAAGTACTGGATATTTTCTATGTCTGCCCCCCCAGACTGAAAATCCTGCCTACGGCACTGATGGCAACACAAAATATATTTTATCAGATATATTTCAGGTGTGTTTTATTAATACTTCGTGTGATGATACAGTCATTTGCCTTTATGCTAATCTATTTAGGGAACGCTGGATCTGATATGAAATAATAGTACCAGTTATCTGATTGATTCGAATGTAGAGCATGTATCCCCTCTACAAAGCAAATATTTGTGTCACTCGATACTTATATTTCAGTTATATAAAAATTTAATTATTTAGATTGCATAACGTTAATGATATATTTGAGAGAAATACAAACTACATAAAAGACAAATACTTTTTTTAATGACTAACACAAATTTTGATTATCCGACTAAAACTCAATATCAGTAACTAATAGTATTGAATATTGAATTATTGAATCAAAATTGAATGACTTTTATCTTTAAGCAAAACTATTAGTTTTATAATCGACTGAAATCTTTAGAGAACTCTGAAAAATGAGTCTCGAGTATAGCACTGGTAGAGCATTCCATGATGTGTGGCATCGAATTACAAACGCTATTTAAAGCATGATATAGAAAGCGATAAGAAATATTTTTTAAGAACCATTAATCAAGAGTGGGTGGCTTTACTTAAATGAAAGGGCGGACTTTCTCTTTAAAGATTTCTTTTATACTTAACTTCTCATAAGATGCCTAAAATACTATTTTAGAGCACTCTATACTTCAATATAAGCTAAGCTCAAGTCTATGCAGCGCTTTATAATTCTCTTTAATTATATAAATAGTATTCTAGAATTTGCTCTGACTCCTGACTAGTGAGTAATTTAAATGAAGAACATGACATCTGGAATCAAAGTCGAATTACTCGGAGTATCGCTACTGTAACAGGTACTGTATAGCTTTGCAAACAGAAAGTCGTGTTTTCACTTGCAATTAATTTGCATTTAATATTATATTGTAGTGTAGTTGCGACTAATGTTAAATAAAAAGTCTATTGAGCGTAAATGTAGTCTATAATTAAGAGTAAGCTTATCGATGGTAAAATCAGTAGAAGTTGTTATCCCTCACCAATTCCACCAATTGATGAAATGATACTAACTATTGCTTCAAATAAGTATCGTATTGATTGTCAATAGCATTAAATTACAGCCTCTATTATAGTAACTGCAAAGCAGAATAGTTGTGCTTTACATTAAACTCAATGCTGGGAAATGTTTTTTGTGCGAACGTTTGCATGTGTTTTCATGGCATTAACATTAACATCAAATCTTCTCATTTTCTTTGCGAAATAATAGCATTTTTGGTATAATGGAAATAAATTGTTTTAAACAAACAGCTGATGCATAGCAAATGTAATTGAAATGTGATACATCGCATATCTAATACGTTATGATACCCTAAATGACACTTTACGGCTGAGCATTTAGTTAATGAGCTGCAGCTAAAGGCATAAGAATGTGCTGATGTGCCAAAAATTGCACTCAACGATCCGATCCCTCCGCACAATAAGAAATGATCATTTGGCTCAACCCATTACTTGACACCTTTAATAGTTAAATGAGCTAATCGTGTGCTCTTCTAATCCGGTTTAATAGAAGATCACTTATTATAACACAATATTATCTTTTTTTATTAATTTGACTCTAACTTTACAAAAACTCTCTTTCTTACGGAGACTGGCATTGCCTGCGATTCCCCCTCAAGACTGTTTGATGGACTGAACCCAAAGGCAAAGCTTTAACGCCATAGCAGAGGAATTTCACATTAGAAGCAAACCTGACTGTTCCCACTTTTATTACTTCCATCGTTGGTAAACTAGCTTTTACGCTACCACTTCGCCGGATTAGCGGCTCTTTTTTGTTAATGTTGTGTTTCAAAATATAGTGGCTTTACAGCAGATATAAACTCTTGGGTAATGTCATCTTTGGATCATATTTTTCTCAAGCGTTCGCTTTAAAAACAAATTCACGGACTTGTGCTAATTGTTGAATAACAACAAAATACTCCACGAGTGAGCTCAATATTTTGAATTATACTCAAGTTTCGACGCATGTGTGTCCACATAAGAGACAATTATCAGGGGTTTCAACAATAATACGTTAGAACAACAGAATAATTGAATTTCGGTAAGAATTGATGAATAATTTTATTAGAGAATTGTAATAACTTTAGTTAATACAAAATTAATTATCTAACCTATCAGTATATTCAATAAAAGTTGTTTATAAATAAAATTAATGCAAATTAACGGTGAATTAAAATAAAATAAAGATAAGATAAAATAGAATTATGTGTGATTTGCGATACGCTTATAATTAGCTTATAGTTATAGAATAGAGTCTTGAGTGCTCTTATGATTTTAAGCTGTCTTATTATTACGTTAATTAAGCCGCCCCTTTAAAAGTTAAATTGTGCACAATTGTCTAACTCGTAAGTGAGCTTTTTTTAATCGAGCCAATGTTCGTGCCAATGATTTAAGATGAAGCTCCTGAACCTTGTCAGACACCAGCACGAGAATGAACACCGGTTTTTGAATGGGAGGATTGGGACACGACTTGCTTACATACCTTGAATCCTACCCATTGCATTAGAAGATAATGCGATCAGAAATGTTTCCCATGCACTGCACTTTTTAATCAGGCCTAAGGGCAAAGCGGCTCAAATTGAACGTCTCTATGTTAAGGTTATGTTTGCCTAATACTGAGTGGATAGAGTAGGTGTTCTCTTTGTATTTAAATAGGAAATGCATTGCACTTACGGTTACATAAGGATTGCATATATAGAAAATGTCATTTATAGGGAGGAGAAACAAAGATCCACTGATGACCTGTCTTGAGAATACACGAACTACTTTATCTTCTAAGATTATGGCCAATGATATAACTGAATCCTTAGACATTAGGCACTTTACTCGCAAAAAACTGCAGATATATCAATACTAAAAGTATATATAGTTTTATTGCGTCGCTCACTCGTCAGTATTATTTGCCATTTTAAATCTCTTACTCTGTGTTGCTATTGATGAGTCACTCGTTGGCAATAAAATTTAAAAGTGGTCTTTACCATAGAGTGCATATAGAGTATTGCCTATAAAACGCACTATTTTTTTCTACATCCGACTCTCTATCATACTTACCATACTCTTTCAACAATTCAAGTTATCATTCGCTCATTTCCTTATGTGTTGGTTCGTTTTAATGTAATCCTAAATTGAGAAAATTTGCATAACTTTTCAATATTCTAATACCATAATTGTTATGTAATTTTCATTGTTCTTGTTTTAGACTATCAACTGGTTTACTATAGAAATTTTTTAAAGCTTAAGAAAAGCTTAAACAATATCTATTTAATTATAAATTTATTTTACAAACAGCTTAACAAATGGTATTTATATAATACCAGAGACAGGACTCTTATATAAGACAAGAGTAGACTGTATCGAAGTGTAATGTTTTTGAAAATTGTCAAATTTGAAAACTTTATTAAAATGTTAGCCTTTCAGCAATTTTAAAATATAGCGACATTATCGCTCCAAATGGACCATTTGGTTGGACCAGTTTATTGTTTGACTCGCATCTCAAGTGATTCAGTGCTCACAAAATATATATAAAAGCAAACAAACCATAAACTTATAAACATTTCTAATTCTATTCAAATTCTTGTATCAGATTCATGATAAGCATCTCTTCTAAACTGAACACTTTATTCATATATTGCATAACAAAACAATGCTATGAAAGGCTTTAAAGGTTTTATTAGGTATTAGGGAGGAAAGTGGTTAACTCATGATTTTTATTATAAAGATTTCAATCAAAGGATATAATAGAATTCATTAAAAAGCATTAATATTTTAAACCCTCTCTTCTCATTCTAAACCCGTTAATACTATTTTGAATTTAATTTATTGCTATTTTTTAATCAGTTATATCAGAGCTATTTGTATAAAAAACAAAATTTCAATCAACAATTTTTTTCTAGACATTAATTATTTTATGAAGACTTATGAGCACAAACTATTTAGTTATACAAATAAGGTTCAGAACAAACCCATGAAAAGTTTTTTCTTTGCAAATTAATTATTTCTCTAAGCGGTGCAAAATAATTATACAATTTAAAAGAGTAATTAAGATTCAATTTTTTTCAATCAAAACAATTTTATTAAATGATTTCGTCCGAGTATTGAACAAAATTTATTCAATTAAAAAAATTTGATTATTTTGGTATATTATTTAAATCTGATTTAAATTGCAATTAAAGAATAGTAATTAGAATAAAAATGTAAAATATTATGTCAATAAGTGTAATAAATTTGGACATTATTTTCCGTTATTTTACAACTGATATGTCTTTCAGATTGGGTCCGTTTAAGAAAAGACCGATAAACACTATTTTTTAATAATATACATTATAGTTTATTATTATTCAATCAAAATATGGGAGCAATTTCACTAAGCTTACACTTAAATAGCTTTAATTTGAAACTATGCCCAAAAATGAAAACTTAATCCCAAATCGTCAAAAGTTGTCAATATCTCAATTTTGAGGCAGGAGTAATGTATAAATTATTCTGTTTTTCTTACTTAAAATTTGAGTTTATCACTAGTTTTTTTTATTTATGATTCAAATCTGTACGGTAGCAGTGCTTTGATAATAACTTTAAATTTTATTTCTATTTTGCTTACGTTAGAGATAAAAGTTTGTAATGAATTTTTTATTTATGCACAAGTTATGTGTCGAATAATTTGAGTTGTTGTGAATATACCTGCAGGCTATTTAAGGTGCAATTATTGTAATTCCTATGTATTATAATTTATTCAAAATCTTTCAATTTAGTTATTATCATAGAATTGGTAATTTAGAAAAATTGTTTTATCATTTTTTGTCATTAAATGCTTAGAGCAAACTTAGCTTAAAGTTTTGTTATAATGCTATATAATATGCTGTTATAATGCTATATAATATGCTCTTATAATAACTTATACTTTGAAACTAGTGTTAAAATTCTTTTGAAAATAAATTCATTTCCAGCATTGTATAAATGCTAATCACATATTATATGAATGTGTGTTAAAACTAGTCCTATCTTTCACTTTACTGAAATGGCTATTAATTCAAGAATTAATATAACAAGTGCTCATTATATTAAAAACAAATTAATTGTGAGCTCAAAATTCAGTAAACATAGTTTTTAAGTTGTTGTTATTGTCTATTTGATAGCATTTTTACACAATTAGATTTTTTGAAAGATTGAGTTTTATGCGTTTACTCCAAAATATGAATAGAGCACATTTTGGGAGGTCTTGAATTGATAAACTCACCTTAATTTGGTTGATCCTGTTTCTATTAGGCTTATTATACTGCTTGTTCCGAAAGCAGAATGAGATGAGGAGACCAAATAAAATATTGTGTTTGGGCTCGTTTTTCTTCTCATGGCTGAGCGTAGGCAGAAATATCTTATTAATATTCCGTTTTAAATTGCAATTTAAATCTAGAAAACATGAGTTCATAGTGTGTAAAATATATATCTATCAGACTTTATAACTTGTTTGTGATGTGTTGCACATATATAATGGCATTAATCAATTGTCAATTATAAGTGGAATCATTAAAATTTTAATGATAAGAAATTAGTTAAGTAGCTCTTTCTTTAATTAGTTGAATATGTGTTTCAATTCCTTTGGGATATATTTCTATATGAGATGTATAACACAATAACGAATCACTGTATAATAGATACTGTTATATAAAGTACTTTATTCACACTTATATAACAAAAACGAGTACTACATATATCTTATTCGGGAGTATTAAAGAAAAATAAGTTTCACATCAATAACTCTTTAAATTTTTTTATACACAAATAAATATACAGAAAAGCTATTTTTGCTTTAAATTTTTTCTTTATATATTTTATATATACTATAATTGTAATGATGTGAATATTCTCACGAACAGAGTGCACATCGCGCCCTATTATACTCTCTTCTTGCTATCTCTCTTTAACGAGATGTGATTTCAAGTCTCATAGGATAGTAACTGAAAAGCAGCTCAAAAAATGTGAGCTTCAGGGAAAATATTGAATGCAATGTACGAATTGGCAATAGTCGGGCAAACATTTTCTTATTCTTATACTTCTTCTTCACTGAATTACTATTCAGTGAGATTTCTTTGTTTTTTGTGTTTTGCGCCGTTGTGGCTCTCAAATAGAAAGTGTAATGCATTTTGAGAGTAAAGCAATGGCCATAAAGCTATCATACGTTTTATAGTATTTCAAAGCGATCCAAATAATAGTTAATTCTGCAAAAAGTTTCAATTGTGCTGGTATTCAAATTTTACATTATCATAACGTAACGTATTTTAGGTTATATGTATTCTTTGCCTAAAAATGCATCACTGAATATCTCAAATAAAAATGAACTCTTCAATAAAGAATGGTGAATAAGAAAAGAATGAAAAACAATTATTTTTGCTTTTACTTGAAGCGATTTGCATTCAAATGAAGCTGTGAAGAGAGGCATTGCATTAGTCATTCTTTATTATACAATGCAGTCTAATATTACGCACACCAATACAATTGCAAGTGGTATTACAGTTTGTCTTTTGTTTCTTTCATTGTTAATGCTTCTAAAAGTTGTACAATTGTCGGACACTATTTCACCGGAATTTCCGTGACATGTCTGCATTCGGGTTGTTTCCTATTTTAATGCAAATCCAAAGCATTAGAGAATCTCTTACTTTCTTTCCATCTATTTTATGGAAACTACTAATGATTGCACTATTGTTTAGTTATAATAAAACAATTCATAATATGACATAACTTATGTGTTTCTTTATTATTATAACTCTATAATAAAATAAACCATGTTTTCAAAAAATACAGTAAATTTGAGATATAATTTAATGCAAAAAATTCCACTTTTTTTATCGTTTTATATATTTGCATAAATAAATCATTAAAATAAAAAATACGATTAACTATTATTCAAATTTAACTTATTGTCAGCTAATTTGAAAGATAAAACAATTAAATGGGAAAAAGTTAGTTAGCTTTTGAAATCTAATACCTTGAGTTACATTTACTAATCTTAATGCTAGTGAAGTGCGGTATAACCCTCTTATTTTGTTGGCGTCCCCATTCATTATTTGAAGAAGTACTTTATTACTGGTTATAAGTTATAATATGGCATAATATTCTCTTACAAGAAGCTACTGAAAAGAGTGCTACATCTTTGTCATCATCAATGTTTAGTACTTGTTTTCATAATGGAATTTTCCGACTTAGATACAGAAATACTCAAATGTAAGTATAGTATAGCAGAGAGAACACTAATTTTCTTGCATCGTTTTTTTGCTTTTTGTCGAAACTCAGCTCAAGATCTCAGGAGATCTGACTCTTTTCCACAATAAAAAACCCAAAACCAAAAGAGGACTTTTGAATCAGTAAATGTTGAAGTATAGAGACTTATTGGCGTCACTTTTCGCACTTCTATTATACTAAGAAATAGATGAAAGTAAAGGTGATTTTAAGTCAATCCACAATATATGTTGTCCTCTTGTCGTAAATGATTAGAGAAGAAGTAGAGAATTCGATTCTCGATCTTGCAATTTGGATGCATTACTCACCAAATTCAAGGCACGCACAGTGTGTTTGAATAGATTCTGTGTTCGACTGCAGCAGTACTTTAGGTTGTGCTCCTCTTTTTCTTTATTATTCTTTTGTCTTGCATAGGAAATTGACTCGAATCAAGGCATCGCTTCGCTACAGGATATGAATATAGAGTCAATAAAATTGATTCTTTCATCTTCGCGTCGTGAAGATTGTGTGTTTGGTTGAGCTGCAAAAAATGCGGAGGCACACACTCGCCGGTTATTTCTTGTTGTGTGTATGCCTTTGATTAGTTTGTAAATTACTTTTATCAGCAATGCAACAGTGAAGTGGCGCACAACTGCTTTGATTACGCCTTACTATTGCTGATGTGGCGAATATATTGGCCATTAAATAAAAAATTGAATGTACTGTAAGTGAATCTTATCTGAGAATAAGCTGTGAAATAGCTCTCGTTATTAAAAGGAAACAGAATAATAGAAACTGTTTTTCTAAATCAAGCAATAATTATGTTGAATATAAAATTAATAATTGAAAGATTTGAAGTAAATATTAAAAAATTCAATAATGTTTAATGCGATTTTGTAAACACATTCTAAAGGTATAGAGACGTATATTGTTAAGAACACATTCGTTAATCCCTCGCACAAATAATAGCATAAACAGTTTTTTGCTTATGTATGAGCTTAATGGAAATTGATTTGCTTTTTGCATGCCTGGGATAGAGTCTTATGGAAGCGAAACTCACATAATTCATGTAAGTTTATGCTTGAAATGTACTAAATGATAAGGAATTAAGAAAAATATAACGTGCATTATATAAACAAGTCAGCTTATGCAAAAAGGACTTCTAAGCTTATTCAATATGAGTTTACAATAAGGTACTGATAACAAGTTTCTCAATTTTACAATTTTATTTCTAATTTCCTCCAATCTTTACATTTGTGCTGTACTTAATACCTGTGGTAGTGATAAAATTGAAATACAAAGAAATTTTTGAAATTTCAATTCGCTTCATTTAGCTTTTATAATGGATGATAGTCTTAGCCTTATCTCCAAATACTATCTGAGTAACGAAAAAATTGTTTCAGAAAAACGATGAGTTTTCCGACCCATTACAAATTTTGGAAACAAGACCCCATCTGAAGCATGTGACTGCCAAACCTGCTTTCACTTTCGCATTTTTTCATGAAGTCTTATTTTGCAATTTCTTAATAAAACGGGTTCTTCAAAATTCTTCAAAAAATATATATCAGGCTTAATATTTGAAATCTATCATTGCAAACAAATTCAACACTAGTCCCACATTTGCATTTAGAAGTCATGTAAAATTATAGCAATCCAAGTGATCATATATATTAAACTTTTTATTTAAATTTAATTAATAGATTTAAATAAATTGTTTGGTAATTACATGTTTAGTAATTAATTTGACATAATTTCTCGGAAATGCAAAATAAGAAAAGACTATTACTTATAGTGAATAGAATTTTGGTGAAGTCCTTATGGTATAAACTGACTCTGGTATGTATTATTATAAACCTCTGCAAGAAGTTTAGCAATAATTTAATATGCACTGCATTTAATAAATATTTGATAGTAACACCTGGCAGATAATCATAGCAACTATGCTTAAAAAGTTGATTTCAGCTGTAGTTAAGCAGAAAGTTTCACTTGTAATTACCATAAACAAAATTGTGCTCTTTTGCAAGATTTAAATTTGCTGCTAAATAGAAAAAGTTTTGTTTTTTCATTTATCGATTTAAGTTTGCAAAAGAATATCATCATTAAGTTCAGCCTCTGTCTTGTCAACCTCTTAATGAGCTTTCATTGTGAATATATTTCAATCTCAATTTATATTCACCGCCAGTCTAAGGGAAAGCGTTCGTTTTTGGCAGCAAATGAAATAAAATGTTCTTTCGGCCAATTGACTGAAATCGTGAGTTGTAAGTAAAATATTTGTGTGACGAATGTCTAAATAAGTAAACCTTTTAGATTGAATATAATAGAGCTGAAAAAAGTTTAATTATGAAATTTGTTAAGTAACATGTTATGAAGAACAGCATTGGGTGTGTTTGTGTCTACCATTTGATACATTCAGAGGTGCGCCACTTATAGCTTAAGTGCCTCTATTTTGATGATATGCCGCCTGACGTTTTGTGTACTATTTGATTGGGCCAAAGAGCCAGCGCCCCTTTAAACCTCAAAAACGGGACCACACAGACACTCACTACAGCATCACTATGTCTAATATCTATTATATGTATAATACACGTATTATATTTTCAATAACATCATGAGCTCAAAGCCAACAGGTTCACGAACTTTGCGTTTTGTTTGTAAACTTGTATCTCATTCTTGTATTAAATTAAATACTTTTGTTTTTTAAATAAATTCCTCAGCTTTTTTGGAAGATAAGAAGCTTTTTATTTCTCTAAATTTTATTGCATTTATTTTTTTCTATGACTGCTTTTTCAATAGATTGAATGCTTTTATGGTCAGAACTATATATTTGGTAAACTAAGTCAAAAAAGAGTAAATGAAAAGTACATTGTTATTCAGCTTTGATTATACAGTTTTTCCTTAGCTCTATTGCTCCCTATGGTAACCATAGTTACTTGATCTCATAGCACAAATCAAACTCTTTCCCAGAAAGCCTGTCAGCTCATCTCAAGCTTAATGTAATTGAGATGATGTCCATCATTATTCACGATTTCATACATGCGTTTAACATTTCATTTCATCAGTAAATAACTCATAAAATAAACTTCACTTTTGTCAGAACTATAACTTTGTTAACACTCTTAGATATACAGATATATAGAAATTAGAAAAAACACTTGACAGGCATGAAAAACATTTATGTGTGTTATGTCGATAAAAAGTACTTAAGAAAATGATTTCATTCCATTAAATATTTTCACGGATTTCAGATAAATCATAATTTCAAATATATTAATATAAGTTATTAGAAAAAGTGCAATAAAAGACAGTAAGTCTATGCATATTATTAAATGTTATTTCTAATTATATTGAATGACTTTCGAGTCAGTTAATGATAAGGTAGAGTTGTTTCATAATAAGAGTGTGCACTGCTTTGGATAAAAATGCATGAATGCATCTTTAGGCTGGAGTGACCCTCAAATCCTATCTTTCTGTGCTTTATTGAAAATGTGAGTGCATTCAAGTTATCCAATAGTTGGTTCCCGAAAACACAGCACAGTAACTCACTTTTTAGCTTCATGTTCAGCATTATAACAGTTACTATACAGAGTACACTTGCTATCTCTTTTGGCGATGTGATTGATAGCATGAGTCGCAATCATTTTTCAGTACTCTTTTCTTGACTTTCATTCCAAAAAAGCAAGAAAAGAATGAATACAGAAAGTTATTTCTATATATAATTTTTTGCAACTGTAGTGGAGATTAGATTTAAACTTAACTCAAAAAATAGTTTTAAAGACATGACTACTTTGACGGTCAATCTAGAAGTGGAAACAGTGATATGATAGCAAATTTATGATGGTCTGAATGTGGCATTTATTATATTAAACTACACATCATTGTCCAATAATGTCATTAGAGTAGACCATTTCATATAATGTATGTTTTCTTGTGGTGTCGTTAAACAAGAACAAAGCTTACATTGCCTGACACTTAAATTTTTTCCACAAGTAACCATTTTTTCTCCAAATATTTATTAATCATATACAGGGTATATAAGTTATGATACTTTAGCAGTGAAATGTTATTTATCGTTATCATGTAGTTCTTCCTTTATTTCTTCTTTTAAGTTATGCTATGCAATGGGGGTTGGACTCAATTTCATGATTTTTGAAAGAAACCATAAACTTAAATTTTATATATTATAGATTTTTTAAAACTTTTTTGTCATAAAACTGGGGACTACTGTTGCAGTAATATATTTTACAATATTAAAAGTTAGTGCAATCCAGGATTTGCTAAAAAGAGATTTGATGTGCTCTAAAATGTAATTTGGTATGTATGAGAAAAGACAGTATCCTATTCTCTATTTTTGTGCAGCTCAACATTCATAGAAGCAGTTCTGTCGCCGGTGTCTTCAGTCGAGTTTTGTGAATCTTGTTTTCTTGCTTATATACATTACGTAATGTATTTCAATCTTGTTTATTACACTAGAGCTAAAAGAAGTGCTGCTTCTGTTTATTTCTTTTCATAGCATTATTTCTTTGTATGGAATTTATATTGAATTTTTAGCGTAGACTCTACTGTTACTGAACTTGACTGAATTGTAGATTTTGATAGGGTATAAAAATTGAACATTCATTCTTAGTTGAGAGGATGTGTAGCTATTTCTTTCTCATTTTTAAGATAATACAGAATATATAATATTATTCCAATATATGATAACTGACTGAAGCATTTTTCTATCAAATTGAAAACTTCATATAACTTTTCCCATTAATGTACAGATTTGTACTTTTACTCAAATTGGGTTGCAATTGAACATACAGTACAATACTGTAAATAAGACATAAAACTTTTATATTAGAAAATAAACCAATTTTTTAGAGAACAAATTGCTTGACTTAAATACACATTTTTAAAAGATAAATAATTAATACTATTCTTACAATTATTTGATATTGAGTTCTGGTTAATTGGATGGCATTCGCTCTAATATTTATTGTTTAAAACTGAAAATAATCAGAAATTCTATTTTTAAAATGCTATTTATTTAATTTAAAATTTCATGTTTAGACATCAAATATTTATCAGAATTCCCAAAATCTTATCAAAATATAGTAGCAATTCATTGGAAGACTTCTATTCCGGTAGCAGTACAGGACTGTCAAAAGAACTGAAGCATTTTTTATATCTTACAGTGAAAAACATGCAAAAAATACTGATAATAAAAAGAGAAATAAATTTATAAACCCATTAATTTTTAAAATTTAATCAATTCTAAGCTTATCTCATAAAACCATTAGCAGAGAACAGAACAAAATGATACTTTTATAACGTGAACGAAATAAAGTAAACTCAATTGCAATTAATTTATTTTAAGTTAAGAGTTGAAAAATGGAGAAATTTTTGTCTTAAGTATTATCAGTGTCTCACTGATGACAGATAAACAGAATAACTCAAGAACTAATTGTACGCATACCTCCATTTCTCCTTTTAAGACGAAAAACTTACAAATCCAACATTTAACCAATCGATGAACCTATGATTTAAGTTTATTTCATTGACCAGACCTACAACTTATCATAAAAAGTCTCAACTCGTTGACAAAAACTAAAAATAATATCTCATTCGACTTTACGTTTGATCCTATTTTACTTTAGAACTTAAGCTGAAAGCCCTTTGCAGTTCCCATTTGTCTGCATTGTATCTGTCGTGTATCAGATAAAGTCTTATGTATCTCGTTTCAGGTAAAGCGAAATGTCTCATTGCATTAATATTTCATTATAAATTAGTTTCATTGTATATAAATATCATAAACCTTCAATTTTGTCTCTAAACAGAAATAATAAAGAATTTTAATTTTACAAAAATAAAGATAAATCAATTTGTATCGATTGCATTCTTACTTCTATTTAAAATCCTTCTCCATATTAATACCAATTATCCCTTTTATTTATTACGACATTTATACTAATTATACTCATAATAATTATGAATTAAATACTGGCAATCATATCAATAATTTGAATACTAATTGACTCAAATTTAATTGAATTTAATGCTATCACTAATTACAACTCATTAAAGCGATACTTAATTTTGTATTTTAGTTATAAAGAATGAAAAGTTGCTTATGAAATAAGTTATATTGTTATTTAACTAAAATTTATATTAATAGTAAATTTTAGTTAATGGGTTTATATGGGTTATTGTCATGCTTTCCATATTAAGTTCATTTATTTGCAGAATAAAGATTTGCACATTCATAGTGTGATAAAAGGGATTAAAGCTGAATAAAGTTATATGTATTAAAGGATATAGCTATAGGCTGTTAGACTACATAATACTCTATTAGAGAATGATACCCAACAATCTATTTACTCGTACAAAATATAACAGAGCTTTTAGTTGCCTCAAGTGTGATATTTTTCTATTTTCATTCATGCGATTTAATCTTCAAAACATTTCAAATGAAAATTTTGTTCAATTTTATGAGTAAGGATTAGGCGGAATCTTATTCATCAATAAAATACTTGATAAAGAATGACAGCTTTCCTTTTTTCATCCATTTTTCAGATTAATTAGTGCACAACTATTTTATGAAGGGTGAAAAAATTTTATTATGTTGTATCAGATTTATTGCTGTTTCAGTCGCTTTAATTTCAGAAAATTTGGTTTTTAAAGTACGGCATATTTTTCATAGTTCGCAAATTTCTTTTATTATAATTTATTTTAAGTTTATTTATCTATTTTATCAAATTTTCGCCAATATTTCTAAAAAAGTTATTTAAAACAATTATAAAAGACTGGAAGGCTCTACACTATTGTTAATTATAATTTTGCTTATTAACAGTGTTATTATTATATGGAAGCAAAGTTAAGATTGATGTGAACGTGACATTATATTATTAGTGGACACTAATGCTCGAAAGTGTCATTATGATAGTCTCATAAACGTGTGATGTGTC
>JAQGCH010000237.1:0-28161 GCA_034699485.1 Nanhermannia elegantula
GAGATTGTCTGTGCATATATTCAGCCTTGAATTCTCAGTGTGTGTGCGAACAGTGCAGAGAGAGGAACGAGAGAGAAATACATTATATTAGAGAAGGAATGAATTACAATACAACAAATTTTTTCTTCTCACTCGTGTGTCGAATAAAGTGCCAAAGTTTTCAAAGATTAACTTCTTATATGTGTGAAATTGTTTTTTTTCTTCAAGAATTTGATTTGAAATAGAAAAAGGACTTAAACAAAAAAGTTTTTCAAACTTATTGTCAAGAATAGTGTTTTTTTTAATACAATTTTGTGGTCAATTATATTCTACTTATTGACATATATAAAATTTTCGCCTTAATAAGTGCATCAAATATTACTCTTAAAAAGTGTTGAAAAATTATTAATAAAAAGTTTTTGGATATTTTTATTGATAATAATAGTACTGTAATAAAAAGGCGTAAGAAATAGTGAGTTTTCTATTGAAGCGAAGGGCACCGATAAAAAGTGTGCCAATTCTCACGATTGGGAACTATTTCATTATTACTAAATGCTATGTTGGAAAAGGTAGAGAACGGTATTTCTCTTCGATAAGTCCTTATTGACCATAAATAGACATATTTTTTCTATCATTTTAAGTAATCAAATGATTGTTATTTTTCAATTCAAAAGTTCTCAAAACTATTGCAAAAGTTTCTTAACTCAAAATGAGTTAAAAGTTTTCTATTGGGAAATATTTATTAAAGCTTTTTATTTTCTTATTCAACATAATAACAAATTTTAAGTAATTTGTTTTTTTAACGTAAAAAAGTTTTTTCTTGTGTTTAACGTAAGAAAAATTTTTGTTATACAACAAAATTCTTTGCAAACGGTTCTTAACTATAATTTGAAAACTGTGTGACAAATACTCAATTTTGTTCAGTGAAGTGTTTTATACCCCTTTTTACTTTATTATTTATTATCGCTTTTCAATCAAATAATTAATGAGTCGTAAAAATTATTGAGTTATGCTTTAAATTAAATTCTTTGCCTTTTTCTAACAAAATCATTGACGCGTTTGCTATAATGGAAAAAATCATTTAGGACTTGACTTTGAAAATCAGCAAAAATATGTGGAATAAACTAATGTGAAATTCCAATAGTTTCTGAGAATGCAATCAAGCTTTTGAATCTTCATATAAATGTTAATCATATTTTACAGCATTTGTTTGGTAAGTCTTGAGTATTATATGTATTATTAAATTCAAACATAAATTATTGATAACAAAAATTCAATTTAATATTTATTACTAAATAAATAAATATTTTAGTATTTTAATAGAGACACCGCATAAACCAATGCACAGAATGCTATCAAAACTCTATAAAACTTTTTAAATATTTAAAATAATTTTAACCTTATTATAGACTATCTGTTCTCTAATTGCATTACTTTAAACTATAATTTTCTCATCGCTCACAAAAACTATTTATTAGTTTTAAAATTTATTATTTTGTTTAATAAATTCTTTTAATTTATTTTTTATTTTTAACATCAATCCTTGTATTTATAGTATTAAAAAATTCTTGTACTGTATATAACTTATGTGCGAAACTATGTCTGGTATGCAATACATTAAAACCTACGCAAAAAATCTCTCGCATCAAAGGAATCCCCAAATAAGACGAGTCAGTTCTCATAGTCTGCTATAAGAGGAAAAATGATTTCTTTCTAAAAATTAAAACAAGAAAATTATGTTGATTTGAAACTCAAAAATTTTTATCAAATTTTACTTTTTCTTGATATAAATCTTTTTCATGTTTTGTAAAATATAAAATTCCAAATCTTTTTAGTGCTTTGCTTTCGTTTTTATTTTCTGACTAAGAATAAAATTATATGTTATTATTGTTATATCAGATATAATTTTTTTATTTCACTTTTTTTATTGAATAACTCGTCACGTTTTCACAAATAATGTTATACTAATACTTTATTGGTATATTTAGTTCTTAATTATTATCATTTTTCACTTCAAAGTTCAGGTCTAATATCTCATGATTTTCATCCTTAAACATACTGATTAACAAATTTTATTTTATTGTGTTTTATTATATTTACTCAATTTTCTATTCAGTCAATAAAAAAATGGTTTTTCAATTAAGTAACAAAAGGGCGAAATATTTGGTATTTACTAAAATAATAAAAGGCTCATAATTTAGCATTACTTTAAGTTAATTATGAAATTATTCTTTAGATCAAAATAATTTGAATACAAGGTTGATGTTAAGATATAAAACATAATTTAACTTTTTGCTTATCGTGTTTGACTACAGTTGAAAACCTTCACATAATTTGGTGTTTTGTAAGAATTGTTCAAAATTTTTCAAATCTTTATTTTAAAAATTATTAATATTTTGACACTAGAGATGATATGTATTAATAAGTTTGAAGTGTTCGCTTCACTTAGAATCAGATAATTAATGCAGAATTTTTTTCAAGCGTGTAAATTCCTATATGACATGTGAAACTTTTTTCATTGACTTAAATAATAAAACGGTTTGACTTTTGCATTGGAATGTTGTAGTCGTGTAAATATTATTATTACAACAGTATTTCTATTTAAGTTAAGGATAATTTTTTCTCTCTTTGATATTTTTCTTCTATAGTAAGCAAAGAAAAGTTTTTCATGTCAGGGATTTTAGCGAAAAATGTATGCCTACAGAAAACTTCAATCATTGTTAATAATAATATTTAAACTTTCATTACTTGATGATTGAAAACATATTAATTGGATTTTAATTGCACTGAAATGAACTAACTTTTAAGTAAAAAATAGAAAGTTTTGAAATCCGGTAATTTTGAATTAATTTGAAGTGAAGTTTTTTTTGTTACACGTCTTTTATTAGAAGAAATCTTTTAAATAAGTTGAGGAAAACTTTGAAAATTTTCCACTTATTTTAATTTTGAAGTATTTGAGTTGAAGTAAAGCGTGAAATGTTTGCAAAAAACCATAAATTGATAAATAACTAGCTATACATTATTCTAGTGGTCATCATTTGAATCGCATTATGATTATAATATTCACAACATTTTTTTCGTGCTATTCAATGATATGATGACTGTAAACAATAATTTTCTCGGCTTATCGTTGAATAACTAGTTTTTTTTATCAATGGCTGTATAAGCTGTGCGTCAAAATAGCCTATAATAATATCAATGTTTATTTTATTATCACATGAGGTAAATGTTTTTCTTTTGGAAAAATACAAAACTAAAAAATATTATAAAATGCATATTTTCGTTAGTCATGCACTGAAAATATAACAATTTATTAATCTTAACGAGTTTTTTATATTATCTTCTTTTTTATATGAGAAGTTACTTGTAATTGAAGCAACACTTAGCAGACAGAATAAATAGCTATGCAATGATTCGCTTATCAATTAGCAAACAATAATTTAAAGCTTGAAGAATGCGTTGCGTTTTGTTTTCCAATAGTTTTCTCGTCAGTCAATAGACAGTCAAATATTTTTTTGAATCTACATAAAAATTTTTATTGTACTCAAACTTAAGGGTACTTTGATTTTAATCTATTTTTCATTATATCTTTTAAATATTATATAATAAATGCATAAAAAACAGATAATAAATGGTATAAACTTTATTCCCAATTATACGCAATAGAAATGTTATATCCATTATATCTGATAAGAGTAATCATTAATTTTATTCTCATTTGTCATTAAAAATTCATTGTTATTTAATTTTGATTGTTAAAGCGTTACAGTTCTGATCTTTTCATAATAAGTTATTAAAATAAATCTTGAGATAAGATCAATACTTAAAATTCATTATTAATAGAGAGCCTCAAAATTTATCTTTAAAATTCAATTATAAATATTTGAATCAATAAAATTAAATAAAAGAATAATAGTTTCATAAATATATTTTGCAAAATTAAATTTTATTTATAAGAAATGTTTAACTAATTTATGTGAAATACGTATTAAGCGTCCAAATATTGATTTATAAACTTTGCAAAAAGAGTTCCTATTACGTGAGTCGTCATTCAAATTAGAGGCCTGCAAGTTACACCCGCACCCGCATGATCGTGCGGGTGCTAAGGCTCGTGGGTGCGAGTGTAAGATATTTTATTATATAGACCCGAATTCTTTAAAAAAATATTTTTCAGCTGTAATAAGTTGTTATAATTGTTGATTATAATCTCCAAATAAAAGATAGCGCTTTCAATTGGCATAAATAATTAATATTAGATCAGTTTAGGGGTGATCCACAAATGATATCACGCTGATAGGGACTATTTACGGACCCCACCCACCCTATGTAATGCAATTTTAACGTTATGCCCTATGAGAAATTGGATAAGATATTGTTTGTGAGATATAATTTAGATTTAATTAAAGCTACTTTGAATGTAGTACTTGAACTTTAAATAAAACCATTGGGTTCAATATATTAAGCTGCAATTATTTTTTAAAAGGAATTTGCGGGTATTTTGCGGGTACCCGCATTGTACTCATAAGCGGGTACGGGTATAGAGTCTAGCGGGTGCTTGAATTGTCGATTTGCAGGCCTCTAATTCAAATCATAAGTTTGAGGAAGATATGAGTTACCGACAAAAATATATATTTACATAAAAGTTAATTCTCTAGTAATAATTGACATAAATTAAGAATGAAAAATATGCAGACTGTAAAAACTTGTTAAATTTCATGCAATTCAATCATTATTACAAATTTAATTGAACTTTTATTGAGTTACTCGAATAGTTACTTGTTTTTTCACTAACGACTAAGCATTTTGATCAGCAAAATCAGGTTCAAAAGCAGAAAAAAGTTCGCAAAGAGGCCGAACAGGTAGTCCAATATGTGAGCAGTTATTCTCTTTAAAATTATTACTGTATTACTTTTTTGCTAAAATTAAAATCTTATTTATTTATATAAAGCAAATATGAAATATAAAAAATAATAAATTGAATGGTTCTCATCGAAAACTTAAGTGCTCTGTAATTGGTTTTAAGTAAAATTGTTTGCTTCTCAACTCAATTACACTTTAAAAGGGGAGGAAATAAATAATTTAATATTATTTCAAAAAATCTATTTTCCTCATATACTTCATATTATATAATGATTTTATTTTGAAGGCCAGCGACCATTAGAACATTGATCCGATCAAAAAATATTCAGCAATCATTATCATCATTCCGTTAAGTTTATACCTCATATTCAAGTTAGAGAAAAAAGTTGTTCGCAGTTTGCAGTTTGTTGTGTAGCCTTTTTTGCTTTCGGTGATACATCACTGAAATGGCAGTTATTTAATAACAATTGAGTGACACATGACGTTAGGATAGATTGATAGAGAGAAAAAAGAGAGACTTTAGAGAAGATGAGAGAACTCACTAAATAGTTGTTTTCGTTGTTCTTCGCACTGATGATTATTAAGATGAGATCCTCTTTAAATATTTAGAGAAAAATTTTATGAAACGATGATTTAGGCCAATGGCCAACACATCTCTTTAGGATAAATAATATTTGACCTCTAATGATAACTATAACCCCATCAGAAATTTGTTGAGCGATAGACAGGGCTTCATTCGAGCCGTGTTTAAATGCAGAAAATGATTTTTGATCGAATAATAAATTAATTTGTTTACAGCAAACTTTATATTCAGTTATAGGGTGTTTGATAAGTCCATTTTTAAATGAATAGATTTTACTGCATTCCATCTCATGCTTTACATTTGATAAAAATTGATAATTAAAGCTCTCGCAGTCAAAATACCACATTTCATTCCATAAATAATTGTCAAACACCCTATACTGTCTCTATACTATCTATCATAAAGACACATTAAAGTTATGTTCAATGTACCAGAATTAGGGTCACCTATTCAGACCAAAATCTGGACAAAAAATCAAAGGAGAATTCAAAAAATTATTTCTAGAAATTTGACTTCACTAATGTAGTGGATATGGAATTCAATTTTTAAAGGTTTCCTATTTTGAATGCTTAAAACTATTT
This sequence comes from Nanhermannia elegantula, assembly GCA_034699485.1. Taxonomy (NCBI): domain Eukaryota; kingdom Metazoa; phylum Arthropoda; class Arachnida; order Sarcoptiformes; family Nanhermanniidae; genus Nanhermannia; species Nanhermannia elegantula. The sequence goes on from JAQGCH010000237.1 coordinate 6,004, forward strand.
TACTGTGAGTTTGTAAACAAAATATAATCATATAAAATAAAATCACTTTTCACCCAATACTCAATCCAGTCATTTAATTACTGTACACCCGGTGTACTTTCTGTTAGTAATAATGAATTATGTTATAACCGTATTAAATTAATGATACTTGAGGATTAATACCTCATAATACTATTAATGAATTAAATTACAAGTTCTATTGTTATTTCAAAGATTTCAAAGAGTTATTCATTCGTGTGCTATAATTATTTGTGAATTTTAAAATTACCTATTCAATTTTTTTTATAAATGTGATAGTTGATTTTTAAATGAAAGATTTAACTTTATTAAAAGTTCTCCTTTATCTCTCATTTATTAAATATATTATATATGTTTTATTATAAGAAAACTAATGATTAAGTAAATTGTGAATGTTAAATAACTTTATTCTTAAGTTTTTAAATTTTTAAATTTTTAAATTTCAAATTATTCTAATTATTTGAGTGAAATTAAATTTAAACATTTCTTAATAGCACTCATTATTAAATTTATTCCATATAAGGAAGATATTATATTTGCAAATTCTTGTCACATAAATAATAGAAAAGCTAATGAAAAATCTAAAGCAAACTTTATTCACTGCCATTAGATTTCTCCTTCACCTCAAAAATTTTTTGATTTAATCTCAATTAATATTAGAAATGTTAATGAAAGTCGCAAAACATCAATGAAAATAGATTTTAGTCAGTCTTCGATTCCCACACTATCTTTTATTAAGATTTACAACTTATCTAAATTTGCAATATATTGAATAATTATTCACTTAAAATTTTTTTTGGTTTAAATTCCTTGAAAATGAATGAAATACAAAAATTCAATGATATGTACAAAAAATAGTTTCCTTGAGCTTAAGTTCAAATTTTAGCTCAAAATCTTTGAATATGTTTTTACTTTTAATTAGTGATTTATACTTTTGAGGTTTTGCGAAATATTTAAAAAATATTTATATTCACTTCATATTCACTATTTATTAGATAGTATTGAAATTAATTCAAAAATAAATTTTATTTAAGGCTAAATCATAAGCATTTTTACTTCAATCATAACTTATTTTGTTTGCTCTCTATAATAATGAGCGCAAGTTATCCGTTATAATAAAATTAGCAATTTTTAAGATAACACTTGATTTATTATTTGATTATTGTTTGTTTTGAAAATCATATCATTGAAATCCTTTTAAAAGTTTGTTTTCAATTAATTTAGTTTAAATAATTGAGGTTTTTGTTCTTTTCTAATTACGAGCAATAAATCAAATAATATCTGTTGATTATAAATAAAGCAAATTTGACTTCAATTCATGTTCATGTTCTATATTTATAAAATAGATTTTATCAAATGATCATTTGTTTTTGTTTTTAAATTCTCTTCTTTTCATTTTTAAATACTTAAGAAAAATCTGGTTTTGTTTCTTATAAATATTTGGGATCCGCGCGAAACTGCTTAGAATATAACTTGAAATCCAGTATTCCAACCCATTATGAATCTGATTCAATGCATTTGTTTACAAACTACACCGTATACTCTATTCCTCATTTCTTTAACCAAATTAAAGAATATATTTTAAAAAATGGAAGCTATCAAATTTTTCAAATACCAACACAGAAATACGAGCACTAAATTAATAAAGCTATACATTATAACATTTTAATTTTATTATTTTTTAATATATTAACAATAGATTTCACTATTAATAATGCGCATACAGTCTTATAATTATATTTAAATTTAAAATAGTGTAGTTTTGCAATATTTTGCAGAAATGCTCGAAATATATAATTGATATTTAGATTGATGTTAAAGCAAAATTATAGTAATATTATAAACCTTGGTTTTAAGCTTTATTTATTGCAGTTTCGGACGGTCACCGATTATTTGTATGTTTTTATGTAATTCTAGTTTAAATTTAATTAAAGATTGCATTGAGATTATTGTAAATTATTCATGAAATCAAAATAGTTGGACTCGAGATTAAATTTGCAATAAATCTCATATTCAATTCAAAACTCATCTCATTTGTCGTCTTATTTGAAGGTTTTAGCTTTAAATAAATGATACTAAAAATTATTAGTTTTGCATAACTATTTTAGCCCTTTAAATGTTAGATCTTAAAGATCCAAATGTTTATACCAAAACTAAAAGTAAACTAAAACAAAAATTATATTTTTTATATCTTTTTGAGAAATTTTATTATTAAATTTGATGAGAAAATTGTAGAATTACATTTAGTTAAACACATTAAAAATAAGATGTAAATAAATGCAAAGTGTAGTAAAGGTTAGTCTATTGTCTTGTATTAAATGAATAATAAATGTTTCAAATGGCTATCATTTTAAGATTGTCTTTTAATTTAATTAGATTTTAATTCTTAAAGATTATAAATATCTAAATTCTAAGACAGTAATGCTTTAATGGGATTTTTTTCTCATACATAGATATTCTTCCAGTCTTTAAAATCTGAGATAATTTATTCTTCTTCTCTTTCATTACAATTTATTCAGCCTTTGGCTAAATTATTTCTACTTTGAATAAAGTTTTGCTGGAATTTTTCGCTTAAGGCTTATTTAGTCATGAAATCTATAGCTTCTAGTATTATGAATCTTTGGACACTTTCAAAATGAATATTCTTTAGGTTCTTAAGGGGATTCACGTTGGGTCCGAACACAATTTAAATTAGAAATTCTACTTCAAAATGAGTTTATTTTTTACAAATCTTTTTTAGGTTTCTTGCATTCAATTTTGCAAAAGAAAAATAAAATCACTATTTGAAAAGTCAAAAATATAAATAGCTAGTTATAGTGCAATGTTATGCAAATCACAATTATCTACTCTTATTTAATGTTTATTTTAAAAAATTAATCTGAGAAATCCAGAGTTTTTTGGCCTCATCTAAAATTAGGGAATTCATTGACGGACCCCCTGAAGCGTCGATGCTCTTGCAACTCTTGGTTACATTGTAATTAATCTCATATAAGTTAGTTTTAATTATAGATTAATAACATTACTATAACTAGAAGAATAGCTTTCTTCATTTGCAACTAATGTGAAAATTGTCAAAATTAAATAATCAGCTCATTATTTATAATTTATATAAAATCTCAAAATGTTTTCATCTGTTCGATTAATAAAGTTAAAAATATATTAAATTTTAATGACTTTAATGTTTATATTATAAGCAAAAGCAAACGTTAAAATATTTTGCAGTTTACTATACATATGCATAAGTTATACTGTAATTTCAAATTCAGTATAACATAAAAGTAATTCCAGTTTTTTACTATTTCAGCCTAAAGTATCAAAACTTAATTGTCATCAATTTTTTTTCCTCTCATTGCTAACAGTAAGACATAAGGCATTTGATTATAAGCAGAAGAGAGGAAAGAGCCTCTAATCAGCCTCTAATGAGTTTTTTATCTGCTTGTATTCAGCATTTCAGGTAATGAAATAAATTTAATATACAGTAGCATTGCTTTAATTTTTACAATCCATTTAAATGTTTTTCAAGTTTATCTATTTTTTCAGTATGAGTTTTCAAGTGCTTCTGATTGTGAAATTATTTTAATGATTGGTATCTAAACTCACAACTTATAAGATATTATATTTTTTATAATCAAACAAAGTTAATGAATATATAAATAATTATCATTAATTAGACAGAACAGCATATTATTATACATGAATTTTTGATTTTAGAAGTTTATTGAAATTTTTTCCTACAATATCTATCTGTTATCACTTTATCACATTTAATACTTGTTAAATGTTAATGAATTGCTTAGACTAGTATTTTACGCGTTGCAAAAAATTTATAAAACGCATTTTTCAAATCTCAAGAACTTTTCTCTTTATCAGTGTTCTGAAAAAAATCTTGTCAGCAAAAGTACTTTTTGCAGTAATTCAAAGTATTTCGACTTAATTAGAAGTTAGATATAAAATATAAGAAGTTAAACATTCATTCTAGAGATCCGGTCATTATTTATAAGTGAAGTCAAACGCATATCTTATTGCAGATGTCTTTCTGATGCCATTCATTTCATTGAGAGGCGTTACTTAACATTTGAGTATTTGCCTTCGAGCCAAGTCATACATCTTCACTTATATACCATTTCTCCTTTTCAAAAGATCCAGTTTATTGTTAAGTCATAAATCATTGTATTTCCTTATTATGCATTGTTTGCATCAAAGCATTAATGACATCAAATTCAAATAATATCTTAGTTTAAAATATATTGAGATATTAGACAAGTGTTTCTTAATTCAAATTTAAATTAATTTTTGTTATAAAGCACTGTTAAAGTAGATATTTTTTCAAAGTTGTATAAGAATAATATTTTTTATACTTTTTCAATAGAAAGAATACAGACATAATAGAGAATATTTCTTAAATTTATGATAAAAATTTATTGGTTTTCACGACAATCCTCTTTACCTTTAAGTTTGTTGTTTTATCAGTTTTATGACTTAATTAAATTGATTCATGTTTAATAAAGAGCTTCCTGTCCTTTATGCAAATAAAGGATCATTTTTAACATAAATAATTGTGCATCTATGCAGACAGGGCTTAATTGCATAATTTTTCAATATTTGACAATCAAATGTCAAAATCTTCAATTATATCTTGAAAATTAATAGCAGGCATTCAATTTGTTGCTTTAAATTGATTATAAACACTGCTTTTTGTGAAAAGGACTAATGAGTAACTAAATAATCAAAGATATGTTATCATTGATAACTCTCTCAAATTCTTCTTTCATTTATTTTATGAAAAAGCATTAAAAATTCTAATTAACATTTAGTTAATTATTTAGAGGCCATTAAATTAAGCAAAAAAAATATTCATTAGCTTCTATTATTATGAAGCTCTTTACTTATATTTTTGATCAAACTCATAAACATAATAAACCCGTAAAAAACAAACTTGAATTCGGAATCGAAAATAATATCTGCCTTATCTTTCTTAAAATTCAACTAATTTAAGCACTTCTTAAAACATTAAATTATTAATTTGATGTCTTAAAAGTGTTCACATTAGTTAAAATTTTTAATAAATAATTTTGAAAATCATTGATCAATTATGAAATGTTGAGAAGTGATTTTTTAAAGAGTGACCATATATCTCAATACTTATTAGTTATTAATATTTGAAAAATAAATTGATTGAGTTAATGAGCACTTTAAAAACAACGCGCAGAACCATTTTTAGTAAATTTAAAATTCGTGACATTGTTCTCTCTATTAAAACAAAAACAGGTTAAACACTTTATGAAATGCTGAATTATGTGATATATAAGTATTTTAGAGACCAGGCATATAATGTTAAGAATCAATTTGAAACAACCGTTGATTTCAAAAGTACTGATATTAAAAACTTTTTTAGAACCATAAGTTAAGTGTAGTTTATCTCCTCCTTACAGTCCAAAAATGATCTATCATTTCATCTTATGTTGTCTTTATGTGATCTTAAGGCACAGTGTTATTACTCTCTATTAAGGACTATGTCTAACTCATAACTTATACTGATGTGTAAGTTAAGTTCATATTTTATATAATTTTAGTATATTCTGTATTACTTGCAGAGCATCATCAAAATTTCGATGCAATAATAATAATAATTATAAGAAGCGGCACCCGTTGCTTTGCATCTCACATAACTTAAATATAACTCTGATATTAAGCCGTAGAATATGAGAAATTCTTTTAATTTTTAAAAAGACAAAATTATTAATATAGCCTTACAGTGTATTACAATTTTTGGAAATACTTTTATGAGGGAAATAGAATCACATTATTGTAAAAATTTTCACTGCATTTATTGCGGACACACAGACACAGGCAGACAGACATCATTTTTTTAATAATATACAAGATTAATTGTCATTTATGCCAAATGACTTGCCTTAGGATAACATTTATTTTTAAAAGAAAACTAGTAGTTTGGCTTTTAAATCAAGTAATAAACTTTAATAATGCAAAAACATAATTATAAGCCATTATTAAAGTTTGTTCCAAATCAGTGGCGTATATTTTTTTTAATGTTTAAACGTTATATCAATAAATTCGCTAATAATTGCAGCTTTTCTCATAAGTTAAATGTATAATAAATGCTTAGAAATGATTTAATTAAGCTATTGTTTGAATAACAATAGAATAAAGTTAATGACCATTTAATTGTTGAATGAATTATATAATTCTTAAGGATAAGCCACTACTTAGAAAATAATAATAGTGAGCACTAGTAGTAGAGGAAATATGTGTCCGAGAAATCATGCAATTTGTTAATACATTATAATATTTCATTTTTTATTTATACGATTTTGAGTTTGTAATAAATTTTGTCTTGAGGTGACATCCAGTCAAACACGCATTTTCTCAATTGCCTTCTTATGTACCTTTAAATGCTGTGCACTTTTCTCTTAAGTTAATGTCATTCTAGTTTCAAAATTAATATTAATCTTTAAAAAATATTCTAATCGACTGTACTTATAAATAATATCAGAATAAAATTTCAATTCTTGATTAATGGTTCAGATTATTTTAATTTAATTTATTGAAATTGCATTTATATAATGATAACTTTGGTTTAGGATTGTTTACATTTGTTCAGTAAGAGAAATGTTCGGGGCTTTTAAAAGAATTTCAAAAATGAGAAAACAGCAAAATTTTCACATAAGTATAGAATATCAGCGTTTGCCTAATCTATAAGGGAAAACAGATTTCTTATCTCTTAAGTAGATTTTAATATTCTGTCAGATTTCAAATTTTAAAAGTTGATACATAGGCTCAAAAAGCAAAACTTTTGAAACTCAGTATTTTTGAAACTCATTTTTAATAAAAACGTTTCAGAAATAATCAGTGGCGAAACCACTAAATTTTGAGTGGGTGGGCACAATCATAGGAAAACACTAAATTTCTTAATACATTGTATTTCTTTAGTCAATTGTAGTGTGTTTTACAGTTTGTAGAAACATAAAAACCTTTATTTCAATTATTTCATGTAATTTAAGCACAAAAAATACAATACAATAAAGATTTTTAAGAAATTAATTCACTTATAATTTAAATTGGGGGGGCCTGTGCCCCCTCGGCCCCTATGCTAGTTTCGCCACTGGAAATAATTGAATTATAGGTGAAATTCTTTATCATTATTTTTGAGCAAAAAATTTAGAAATATTTATCTTATAAAAAATTAAGTTATTTTTTGGGTAATAAAATTACATTTTCATCAGTAAAAAAATTTAATTAAAACTTTTTTTAATTTCAGAGTACAGTCAAGAAATTGAGAGTCAATTATGATTAAAAACACGCCACAAATCCAATTATCACAACAGACATCACTTTCTCCATCAAAACTAGAAATAAACGCAAACAAAATATCGCCCGAAATAATTAGACCAAAACCTCGTCGTGTTGGCGGACAACAGAGTGGGACACAGTTATCACGTCATTGCACTTCATCTGATTTATCACAAATGAATGCCAGAACGAGTCCTGTTAAAGACCAGATAATGGTCAGACCCAACACACCACTGAGTCCATTCAGACGAGACGCGGTCGGAGGTTCTGCTCCTGTTTTGAGTCATATAACAAATCGCACCGATGGTTCGCCCAAATTCTCTTTATCACCATTTCAATCTTCGTCACCGGTTAAGAATATGTCCGGAAGAGAGTCTGCGGGTAAGCATTATTTTGAAAACTTAATAATATCTTTGATTTTCTATTTGTTTGAGTGAAAAATATGTTTCTCTTATAAAAAAACTGTGAATTAAGTTAAATGTAAAGCAATATTTATCCTGCATTTGCATTTTGAGTGAACTAAACTTATTTATATTATTCAATATAAAATACTTGAAATCCAAAGAAGAATAGCTGAAGCTCTGCCTTCAAAGTTATCTCTCTTAACTATAAATTTTTGAAAAAAAATCAATTTTTACAAATAAATTAAAAGAAACAAACAAATGCCCTAATGTTGGCATAAAATTTAGCCGATCCTAGAATGACATACTTCTTAAGTAACATTATATAAACAAAAATATATATTAAATGAGTTCATTGTATTGTAATACAGATATTAAATATTTAATTAATTTTTTCAACTCTTAAACAATAGAAATTAAAAAAACTCTTTTTTAACTTTCATTTATAATAATGTTTAGGTTCGGGCATAAGTCAAACTCCACAAAAATCAATTAAACCAATTCGTGAGACGCCACCAATCAAACAGCCATTAACTAATCCTTTGCCGCGCACTTTTACAACAACGCCATCAAAAATATACGAACAAATTTGTTTAACTTCAAAACCAGTGACTGCTATCGATGAAAATGATTGCAATGCAGATCAATGTACAGTAATGTTAATGAATCACTTAATCAAAGACTCGCCGTCCACTACAGAGTGTGGATCTCTTTCAAAGTCATCTTCAGATGGCGACCATATAATCAATAAAAAGAAAGTTTTATCCAAATTGAAGTCAAGGCGAAGAAATATATTATGTTTTGCATCTCCAGCCACTGTTGTCAGCGATGATAACAGCAACAGTTCTCCAAGAATTAGCATAAGTGGTAAAGTGAGACAAGGCTGTTATGGCGGCTCATCCAGTGATGAGAACAGATCTTCAGGTCACGCGAGTATGAGTGACACCAGATCTTCGTATTTTAGTTCTTCTCCCACTGATGACATCGATGTAAATAAACTGAAAATCAGTCAATTATTAGCCACTGAGATGTCTCCACACATATCAAACTTACATCAGAAAAAGTTGAATAATGACGAAAACGTTAATCAATTTATAACTAACAGACACTCGAATCTGAGGAGAAGTGGTCTCAAGTCTAGAAAAAGAGACAATGAAAACATTTTTGCAAATAATTGCGATAATTCATCGATCGGACAATTGGATTGCGTTCGAGTAGCCATTGAACAAATGTCTTTAAGACATCACGGTTTGTATCTTTACATATCTGTCTCACTTACATATTTATAACTCATTATTGAGTTCACAACTAAAATATATCCCTTTATTGACTAAATCATAGGGCTTTATATTTCCCAACTTTTCGTTTATTAAGTGAAGGATTAATATTTATTAGTATTTATATCTGAAGGTAAATGCTTTAGATTTTACATTCTAGAGAAGGGGCACATCTTCTTCATTTGTTTTCATCTATTATTTGATTTGAAACGCTATGAGTTATAGATTTGTTATTTCTATATAAAAGTTTCTTTAATAATGACAAACATATAATAAAATATAATCAAAACCCAATCAGGTGGTCATTCGACGTCCACATATTCATCCAACTATTCTGGCAGTGAATATGAGCCAACTTTTCGCAGATTAATACGTCACTCATCGTTAGAGACTATTGGAACCAATATAACCAGCGCTGGCGATGACTTTGTTTGGATTGACTCACATTCACGTTTAGTAGAACTACAACACTATCCCTGGAATAATCACGACGTCCTCCGACTCTTACAACAGGGAAGACTTAAGAACCAGTTAAATAGAATATCAATGGAATCAGTTCCGCGATTGTCTTATTTGCTTCAAAGACCTTTAGTTCGTATTGCAAGTGAAGCGCAACGATTTGCACGTGCATTGGGTAACAATACTTTTGTAACTTAATTAATATATTTTTAGTTTTTTATTACTATAAGGAATATAAATAAATTAAAATAAGATTTATTAGAAAATTACAGCTATTTGTAGTTAGTATTGGGTATATCTCTATCGAAATCTGTGGTCGAGTCAAAGAATAAACTGACAACTTATTAATATTCTGAAAGTATTATAAATTATTCTAAAATTTTAACCGAAACCCTTTTATAATAAATCAAACTCTAAAATGTCAGATATCTATAAGAGATATTATTATCGAAATTTTAAATTTCATTTATTGATTGATTAATATATTTACTATCATTGATGAAAGTTGTTATCAAGTGTACAGACCACTGGTTTTCAAACTTTTTTTTCTTCTGTGCTACTAATAGATGAAAGATAAGCAAATTAGAAAACTCACTGCCAAACCCTCTTCACAGACAAATTAATATTATTTTAATTTTTAGTTTTTTTTCTTTTATCTGTTGGTCACAAGTTTGAAAACCTTTGATATAGAGTTCAAATGATAGTGAAATACTAACTGTTAGGAAATGCAATAAATCATTTTGAGTTATACCGAATCTCGCGTTAAAATTTGTTTAACTGTATCTAAAAGTATAATACAGAGTACATATACAGGTATCTGAAGAGTAGAATTAGTATATTTTATGTTATTACTTGAGATTAAAACTAATTTTTTTAATTAATTTGATGTCATTTTGTTAATAGGAATGTGTACTAAACACGAAATATGTGGAGCTATTAAAGTAGTTCTTTGCACCGCATTATCAGATTCATGTATTAAATCGGGCCACAGAGCGGCCGCTATATTCGCAGTGAGCGGTCCCGACAACTTTAGGCAATCAAAATCAGTGAGAGCTGGACTTCAGTTCTCTGTTGGAAAATTTCATCGATGGATGTGTGACGTGAAAATGGGTAACTTTGTCGATGAATATGCGGCCATATATTTGACTTCAGCCATTGAAAACTTATTGGAAGAGATAATACTTCAGTGCCTTTCGATGCAAATCAATGAATTTGTATTAACTGCTAATTTATTGGACACTTGTATCGCAAATAATAGTGACTTTTGGGGACTTTTGCAGCCTTTCGCCCATTTGAATGCCGGCCGAACTGCTAATGGAATGCTATCATTACCTGCTTTTCATAATTTTAATACAAATACTTTAAAGGATAGCAATAGTGAGCATAAAAGTAATTCACAATTAACTCCTTCGAAAACTATTGAACAGCAATTGTTAACAACATGTGTAGGAAGTGTTCAAGAATTAGGTATTTTTGTTTTTCAAATACTAATACTTTATTTTAATAAATATGCCAAAAGTTATTGACCTTCTATTTATTTTTAAATCTTTTCGTAAAATCCGATTAAAAATTTCAATCTTGAACTTCAAATGTGAAGCTTTTATGTCAAGAAAAATGTTTAATCTAAAGCAAAGCATAAGGCTCACTAACATTGCAATACATATATGTTATAATACAGACGATTAGAGTTTTAGCCAAATTTTATTAGACGTACTAAAAAACAAGCTTAAAATGCCTAAAATTCTCAGCTGCAGAGATGGACTGCATTTTTGTGAATAGATTTCTTATGGAAATAAATATAAGGCGTTAGCGCTGAACGTGAACACGATTAAAAAGAAAAGAACTCAACGGGAGATTTTGGAATCAGTTCACACACGTTAGACACTTAAAATTTATGAACCGATTTTCAAGTGTCCCGCTGAGTATTTTTTGCTTTATTGTTAACATTTAACTCCAAACGCCTACTATTTATTTTTGTTATAGAATTTTTTCACAAAAATAAATCACAATTCTTATTATATGTCAATCAAAGTTTCAATTATGTATTTGTGTGTTTTACTTAAGTCAGACGTTCAGGAAAACCAAAGTCAACAAAATAACTGTCTTTTCACATTACATCACATTCTATTTCTTAATCTTTTTAGAGATATTATATCAAAAACTCTCAATTTTTCACATGCTATTCATTTCTCAGACAATTCAAAGCATCCTAAACAACAAATATTAAGAATTAGGTTAAAAAATTAGTCACAATTTAATTATTATTGTATTCTTAGAAATTTTTAGAAAAGTTTGATTGAAATACAGTTATAATTGAATAACAAAGGAAACAAACAATTCTTAACAATTGAAAAAAATAAGCAATAAATCATATTGTTTTAAATATAGATAAAAATAGGTTCAGATCATAAATAATGGCTTCTCATTATTTAACATATGAATAGAAATGTTAAAATTATTAATTGTAGCTTCAGTTCAAGCTATTTATTAAAATCTATTCTAGTCATCGATTCACTGAGAAATAGAATAAAAGTTATGATAAATTATTTTATCAGTTACTGATTAATAGTGTTCATCAATTTTTCCTCTAATTCACTGCCAGGAAAATGAACTTTTAAAACCAGAATAAAACAAAAAACTTTTAAATAAATCAAATACTACATGAAATCTGAAAAAATTTCATTTATTCTCATCAATAACTTTATCCTTTTGTTACGAAGCTGTCCACTCTTCTGCGGTAATATATTATAGAATAATTAGATTTTGAAGGATTTTAGCATTTATTATAAAAATGAACAAATATTTAGTAAACAATAAGACATTGTTAATTATAGAACATATAAAATGCAAAAGAGACCATAAAATGTAATGATATGTTACTGTACATGTTTGGATTAGGAAAGTGAACTTCCAGAACCAGCGAAAAACTTAAGCTTATATAATTAAAACTTTACATAATTAACATTAATAGCTATAAAATGACCTACAAATAAAATATCTTCAAATATTATTAAAAGTAATGTATAGGAAAATATGAGGAAATAAGAAAAATATAGTGTACGCCACTGCATACCAGAAACTTTATATTTTCATATTGTTTTGAGTTAGGTATAAACTTATGCTAAAATACACTGCATTTTCCTGACAAGTACTGTATTTAATATACTGTAGTACTTATTAAGTCAATATAAAGATAAACTCCTGTACTTTTGAAGAAATACTGTATATTATTGTGGTTGTATATTATACAGTTTTCATAACTCCATACAAAAGTTATTTGTATAATCATATCTGCTATATTTGTTAGCACTCAAACTTATTTTCACTTTTTTTTAATAAATATTTGCTTTGCATACAGTAAGCTTAATATTAAATAACTCTTATTTTGTATAACAGGAGATATTATACACAATGTGACCCAATATCTAGCATCTAATCAACAGTCAAATAGGAAATCCTCACAAAATTGGTGGTCATCTCAATCATGGTCTACGGGAGCCCTCTATTCATTATACTATTACATGCGTTGCGCACAATTAGAACATAACACTCAAATGGATCATCAAAAAGCATCACAAGAATTAGTTTATGAGAGACCATACCTAGTATTACCTCCACTTTATGAATGGCTGAGAGTCTCGTCATCGCATGCAAACTATAGAAAATCATTGAACATCGATAAAGACGATGTCTTACAGGCGGCAAGAATTTTATTGCCGGGTATTTATAATATTTTTATTATAAGTTTAAAAGATTTTTTCTTTTTTAATGATTGGCTAACTATGGCTTTGTTTCGCTAACAAATTACTACTGTATAAGAAATACCGATTCAATTATAAATTATTGAAAAACAAGACTCAATTTCTTTACTTACTTCTTATTAACTGAATTCTTTAGTATCAATCCATTTCCTGCAATGCTATCAATCATATAAAGTTAGTTTACAGTAGTTTTCTTTTGATTACATGGTATTCAATGAATAATAAATATCATGTCTAAAATTTTATTTGATGCACACCTTTTTTGAGCAGATTCATTGAGTACTCAATCAAATAAATGATTGTTGTCTCGCATGTTATTTTAGCATAAATCCAATTTTGGTGAACAGCAATCAATCAATCGATCATACCTTAGAACTAATTGAGTTCAGCCAAAGTTCATGACTTTTATAATTGAATAGCTATTAGAAAAAGATTTAAAATAATTATTTAATTTACTAATTTTCAATCATATTTTATCTTCAGATAAATTTGTTTTATATTTATTATAATAAATAATACTAAAAATTGTTAAATTTCTAAAATGCAAGTTAACTGAGAGTTTTGTTTTATACGACTATTTATAATTCAAGAATATTCCTATAGTTATAGAAAAGTTTAATAATTGATTAATTATTATTTGTACTTTTATTTAGGTATTGATTGTCCTCCGCGTCAAATAAATTACATGAATAGCGATGAATGGATTTATTCGCGAAAAGATTTAGATAAGAATGAATGCGCGCGAAGACTCAAAATAGAGTTAGCGTTTCGAATGTTAAGCTCCGGCAGAACAGACTTACTTTCAAATGCATTACAGTTATTGCCAGCAAATTATGGCGTCAATACAATCAATGACTCAGGACTTACAATATTAATGCAGTCGTGCATTGGTGGCGATCAACCAATTGTTAAGATGTTGATTGACTCGGGAGTTAATGTTAATATCGAGACACCCATTGCTCCAAACAATAATAGCAGTAATAATAGGTATAGTAATTGTCATATAATGTCTGAAACACAGCACTGGACAGCTTTGAATTATGCGACAATTCATGGACACATTGAAATCGCAAAATTATTGCTTGAAAAAGGAGCTAATGTTGAAGGTATGCATATTTAAGTCAGTACTGTCACTAGTATTTCACATCTGTTGGGACACTAAATTTTAAGAACATTTCAAACATATTTTAATGAATAAAGTTTTTTCATTTGAATCATTTTTGTTAAATTCAAATACAGAATATTATAAATTTTCAGACATCACTTTAATTATAACAAAAATTATATAATAAATAGTATATATATTTATGAAATATATATAATTGAAAAACATTTTAAAAGTAAATTTAATTATTATTTGAACTTTTAAAAGGTGGGGCGCGTTATGGCGAAGATCGGGTAACACTAACACCACTACAATTAGCCTCAAGTTCTGGTCGAATAGATTTAGTGAAACTATTGCTGTCATACGGAGCCGACCCTTTCTTTTCTACTTCATTAAAGGACTCGATGTCTCATCGCGTGGCAACTCGTGGCTGTCCATCAGCTATAGCCGTGGCTGCTATTCATGGAGAAAGAATGATCTTAAGAACACTGTTAGCACATCCGCTTTCAAATGCATCCAAAGATGTCCTATCGCTCGAGGAAATGTTAGCCGAAAGTTCTGCTAATTATCAGACCAGTGATAGGAGAAGAATACAGATCGTGGCCGCCAATCAGGATCCGAGTAGTAGTGCTTCTGTCGCATCCGATGGATCAGAAGTTATACAATTGACTAAATCTAAACTGAAAGCACTTCAGGAAGCAATGTATCACTCGGCAGAAAATGGATATTTAGAGATAACACTTGATCTCAGAAATATAGGTATGATTTGTATTCAATTCTATTAATATTAATCATATTAAATGTTAAGTTATTTTAAATAATAAAAGTTTTACATTTTTATCAATTAAAATAATTTATTTTTTTTATCATAGACCGAAGTTAAATAATATACTGCAGTCAAACTGTAATAAAAGTTTAGATTTTTATAAAAAGTTGTTTCAAATTAAGCTCAAATTGAATTTTTGGACTGTATTTAATTGTGTTTTAGTTAATAAAAATCAGATATCGTTTGAAAGTAATATTTTAGAATAGAAAAGAATTAAAAAATTTGTCTTATACTGAATGCAAAATACTTTATTATTATTCTTTATATGATTAGGAGTTTCCTGGACTTTGCACTGTTGGATGCAAACACTGGCCAACGCTCATGAGATGCGTTTGGATGCTATTACTGACCAACTATTACAAGACTTTCTGCATTTATGGCCCGATGACTGCAGCTCACAATTTGTTGACGAGTGTTTGCCTTTACTTTTCTCAATCTTCAGACACAGCAAAGTATGCTTTGAATGCTTTCATTCTATTCATAATGCAATCAAATGCAAATATGAGTACAAAGGTTTACAAAATGTTTAACTGTTACTAAACTTTCAGAACGAGGGAACGTCTCTATTATTGGCCGATATTTTCAGTACTTGTTATGGCAAAGAAAAGATTAAGCAAATAAATAATGTTTCGCACGTGAGAGGGGCCAGAATTGATGCCAAATATGTTAATAATAAAGAGATGTCTGACTGTGTGTTTAAAGTAGAAAATCGTGTCTTTTATGCGCATAAAATTATTTTAGTTAACGCTTCGCCAAGATTTCAATCAATGCTTAGCATCAAAAATAATGAACAGAATAATAATCCCAATAATGCAGACCTGAATGGCTCACAACTCATTAGTCACTTCACACCAATTGTCATCAATGATATTAAATATGATACTTTTCAGGTTATTATTTATTATAATTTATATCAAACCTTTTATTTAACACTTAACTCATTTAAAATTATGTGTTTTCACAGATTGTTATGCAATTCTTATATAACGGAGGATTTGATGATTTTGAAGTCGAACAAAACGATATTTTAGAGGTTTGTGTTGAAGAACAAACTTATTTTGAAAATTCATTAAAGTTTTTGTTGTTGTGTGAATTCATTTATTTAAAAACATTAACTTTTCTTACTTTTTGCACACATTAATCACATGAAAGACATCACTTTGTAGTGGTTTTGTGGACATTTTGATATATTATTTTGTCTTCATCAACACATTAGAGTCAAATGAAACAGAATTGACTCTCAATTGACACGAACTCGAAGCAAATGCACAAAAAGTCAATTGAGAGTCACTTCTGTTTCATTTGACGCTAATGTGTTGATAAACACAGAAAATAATATATCGAGATGTCCACAAACCACCACAAAGTGATGTCTTTAATACTGTGCAAAAAGTAAGAAAAGTTAATGTATTTATTTTGAAAAGTTTTCTGTTCTCAGTATATTGTATAGCAAATATATTTCCTGAGAATATAATTAGATTTTCTCAAACGAATAGATTGAAAACATGTATAATTACTTTTTATTGTCGTAAACTTTAATACAGACTCAAAATAATTAATAATTGATTATAACTACAAGTGAATAGAAGTTTCATTGCTATAACTCTATCACCAAAGTATAAACTCACTAACTATAGAATATGAAGGCAAAGGCAAAATTTGAACAAAACATTCTTTATAATTAAATTAATTATCACTCAGTTTAAAAGTACAGCGTTTTTGACAGTATTTATGAAGTATACTCAAAATATAATTGAATTAATAAAGAGAATATTAATATAACTGTTTAGAATACAGAATCTGTTTAGAAAATAGATTGATGTCAAATAAATGAAATTAATGATTATCCCTAAAAATATGAGTCTATATTGAAGTTGAAAGCAATTATTTATTAAATTGAGGGAATTTGCTCTTTCATTATATTAAGCAAATTGTTTTCAACAATCTTTATCTGCTGTGAAATTATGTACAATTTTTGTAAAAACAAATATTTTCAAAAATAGCTTATGTCGGCCGCAAATTACTTCCAATTGGATGCGTTACTCCGTTACTGTGAACTGAGATGTTCTAATTGTGTTGATTTGGATAATGTGGTCTCCATTTATATTCACGCGAAAGTCTATAATGCCGTTCAACTATTGGAATACTGCCAGGGATTTATTTTACAGAATTTGGTCGCTTTGCTTACTTATGACGACGCCGTCAGAAAACTTATTTTCGGTAAAAAACTTCATAATCACGACGTGTTATCAGGACTTCTGTTTACATTGCAATCACGTATCAAAGAAAGACAGTCTCCGCCTAAAAATCATTATTTAATGAAAAGAATTCAACCCATTATTTAATACTAAAATATTTTTTATCCTAATATTTATTGAATTCCCACCGATTCTGTTTGGATAACCTTCTTATCATTGAATATTTTATTACTCAATTGTAAATTTTTGATAAATATTTTGTATTTATTTGAAAGTATTGTTAAATATGGTTTTTGTTAATTTTTTATATTTGAATGGAATCATCAAATACTATGTTTCAATTTTTATGATAATAATAAAAGAAATTTAATATCAGACACGAGTCTTCAATATTTAGTTTGTATCCGCTCTTAATACCGATTTTGATCAAAATTATTAATTTTTGAAATCCTAAACCTATTTACTAGTATTACAGAATCTAACAAAATATCCAAAGATAATGTAACAATTTTAAAACACAGTTAATAAGAAATAATTAGCTGACAACTAAATAGTTATTTAGATTTCAATATTAAATAAATAAAATATTTACAGAATATTAAACTATTGAATAATTTATTAAATTGTATTCACTTTGAAAGCTTTGAACTATAGTTATCCATAAGTTTAACTTTTACTCCTTTTTGGTGAACTAAATTTGTGTTCAGCCAACGCTTTGATTACCTTATCAACTAATTTGGTGTTATTTTCGCTAAAATTAGTCCATTGGGTGCTATATTGGCTCATAATGATTGCCACATTATTAGCGATCAATTCAATATCTTTTTGTTTGAGTTTTTGACAGTTATATAGATCTGCCATAAGTAACAGTTGTAAAGCATTTTCGACTAAAAGGGACATTAAGACATTGTGCTTGGGCGAGGCCTTTTATAATGATCATTCGAGAGCTTATTGTTAGTTACATAATTCACAAAAATTTCAGGTAATTTGGTTGAGCGGTTTAAAAGATATTGAACTTTTAGTGTCATTTTTTATAATGGAGTCTATGGGCAAATAATTGATTTCAAAAAATCATTTGACCCCCGCCGAAATTGAATTTGCATATGATATTGGGCTCAATGTCATTAATGATCGCGTGGTTTTCATTCTTCTCTTTCATATCGTTCGTAAACATGGCCTCAAATACTGACGAACGAGAAGATAGAATGGCTTTACTGACAAAGAATTCGTTTTGGCCGACAGTTATTTTAAAATCACTTAATTCTTTGTTCAAACAATTTTCAAAATTAAAATTCTTATAATTTTTGGAATCACTCTCATCGAAGACTTTAATATCGAAACAAAGCGTTAACTTATTTTCAGGCAATAGTTCTTTTCTATTGGTTAAGAGTAAAGCCGTTCCAGAGCTCAATTTAGACGAACCGAACCACACCGTAAGACTAAGGCCCTAGAATCGCACCGAACTGCGAACCGCTAGATTTTTGAAGAACCGCACCGCACCGCGGTTAACCGCAAATATTTGAATATGACTAAATCAGTCAATAAATAGTAAATTAATTAAAATATGACTTCAATCTGTCAAAAAGTAGTTAATTCAGTCAAATGTGGCATCAGCTCAATCAATATATCGCTAATTCAGTGAACCAAGAGTTCAAATCCATACCTGAACAAGGGATATGTTTGTCTAGGGTGTGAACCCCCTGCCGCCCATCAAAAATATTTGAAAGTCAAAAAATCGTAACTAGGAAATTAGTAGTCCTTTTGATTTTATTTCCTAAAATAGTTTTCTGACAAATTAAAAAATATCCTTTGGTCTCCCTTTCATTTTGATAAAAAATATCAAATATTTATTAAAAGATTTGTAATTAGACCTATGCTTTAATGCATCAAACAATGGCAATAAAATCTATTATTTTTAAATAATACTCCAATAAATGTAGAAATTGAAAAAATTTTTCGCGAAAATTTTTTTGGCGGGCAAACGCTATTTTAGAAAAAGTTGCCTGTTAAACACTATTTGTTTTTACTCCTTTCCCCTGGCTTTTCAAGATATATTGATATGAAACCATTCCAAATGTTCGAAGCTTGTCCAGGTATGGTTCAAATGAGTGAATAACTATTTAAATAAAGTTTTAACCTATTTTTCAATAGTTAGTTAGTTTTCTAAATCATAATAAATAAATATTTATATAGATTTTAAACGTATATATAATTCAATTAAAGCGCAATCTTTTGTTTAGCACAAAAAATTCATAGCTGTAAAAGAGTTTCTTTATTTACTTGAAAAGAGATGTCCGCCCATAGGAAGTTCGCCTAATGACCAATTTTTTGAAATTTTTTTATTTAAATGTTGATTAAAAATAAGCATAAGTTTCATTCATGAGAATTCTGATAGACCACGGGGTAGGCCGGGGCACATTTTTTAATAATAAATTTCAAATTTAAATTACAAATGAACCGTTAGAGATAATTTTAAATTTTTTTCATCAAAAAATTTTATTCTTGATGTTTTATTAAGAAAAAAATTGGCGATTAAAAAAATTAAAAATTAAAAAATTTACATCAAAAATAATTTTTCAAAAAAATATTTTTATATGACACCCCTCGAGAACACCGTTGGAAAAAATATGTGTAAAAGTACATTATCAGATGCATTAATTCTGAAAAAATCATTGGTGTTCTCGAAGGGTGTCATATTCAAAAAAATTATTTTGTAATTTACAGCCTTTTATAAAACTATGTTCCAAAATTATTGTTCAGATTATTTAATAGTGGAAATCCAACCAAAATGCAATCAATTGCATAGAAAAGTTTGTTAAACCTTTGTAACATTCTTAATTCTATCTGATTTTGTCCATTGGTCACATCATTTTATGAATTAGAATGCGTTTAATATTTTATACAATAATCTATGATTTACTAATTTCACTTATATTTAACAATTATTAATAAAACATCAAGAATAAAATTTTTTGATGAAAAAAATTTAAAATTATCTCTAATGGTTCATTTGTAATTTAAATTTGAAATTTATTATTAAAAAATGTGCCCCGGCCTACCCCGTGGTCTATCAGAATTCTCATGAATGAAACTTATGCTTATTTTTAATCAACATTTAAATAAAAAAATTTCAAAATATTGGTCATTAGGCGAACTTCCTATGGGCGGACATCTCTTTTAGTATTATATGAAATAATTTGCGGTTCTTTGCGGTCCCCCGCCATAGATGAAACTCGAACCGAACTGCGCCGCGAACCGCATCAGACCGCGGTTCGGTCCCCCGCGCGCAGCTTTAGTTAAGAGTTGATCTCTTGTGATGAAATATCTTTAACCCCATCCATTATCAATATTAGGTTTTGCAAAATTCTTAACACCTCAACCAATTTTGTGCTTTTCTTCATCTTTATCATTAATGATAAAAACACAAAAGTCTGACCGAACACTGCATGTTTGACTTTTCTTTAACATGAAGCAAACACTAATATATTTGACATCATCTTCACTATGATTTGGATCCACTTCTAAATACCATTGATTTGAGTGAATCGTTAACCTTTTACTTTGAATGGGTTCGTTTAAATCCAAAAAGTTATTAATAGTGAAGATGATTCTCAATTGTGTCCTGTAATCTTTTAATTGAGCGGAAGCTACTTCTGAATTGGTTTCGGACATTGTGAGAGATCTTCCTTCAAATATCTGAAAATATCTTAAAATGACTGAAATAACGTTTTTTTACAAAATGGAATTAAGATTTACGACAATGTTTTATTGAGAAAGAGTTTGTATATATTAGTCAATTATTAGATTGAATTCAATAATATTTATAAATTTTAATTTAAAAACTATTGCTATAAAACATAATTTAAGATTTTTGAAAAAGATTTTTATTTAAGTCAGGTTTTGAGATGAATTTGTTAAAACAGTTCTCATGATGTCTGAAAATTGAATTAATAAATCATTAAATAAATAACTTTTAGCGAATATATGCCTTAACTTTAGTTATATTTTGTGAAATAGTATTCACTGAAACAGTGTTTAAGCATATTGTTACTGAAATACGCAGTGATATTAGGCTATACTTCCGAATCGAGCCTTTATTTTTGAGTCTGTCTCTCATTTTCAAATATAACTCGTGAGTGCCGGTGCTTTATTTTATTATTTTAATATTACAATAATAAAAATTCTTATTGGTTTCAATGGATAAAAACTTAGAATTGAGACCAGAATCCTGCGCTCTATGACTATATTTTTTTATATTCATATTATTTGTATATCAAAATTTTTTGTAAGCGTGTGAATCCTGTAAGAGTTTATGATGAAATTTTTGAATTAAAAATCAATACGAGTTTTGATTAATGATTTAGATTAAATCCTTATTTTTTGTTCTTTAACTTTTTATTAAATCCCTGTTTTATTCAAAATAAAATTCACAAAATAGAGTATAAACAATATTTAGATTATTTAAAAATATTCTTTTACAGCGATATAAGAAAGGAATTGTAGTTTTGTATTCAAGTGGTATTCAATTTATTTTAGTGGTTTAGTTTTGTTCTTTACGACCAATTATTTTGAATATTTCATAAAAAAATTGAAACGTTACTGTTCTTTTTGATTATTATTTCAAACAAATCATTAACTTATTCAATAATTTGGATGAAATCTATGATATCAAACGATCTAAATTATAATAATAATTATCTTATAATTTTAGGGCTTAGTATAGAACAGTGATCGGCAACTCATTTCGCCTAAAGGGCCAGAAAAAACCATAATTTTACCGACGGGCCGCAAAAGAATATACA
>JAQGCH010000238.1:0-28153 GCA_034699485.1 Nanhermannia elegantula
CGGAGTAAAGCACCAGAAGGAAAAGAAGTCTCCATTGTAAATACATTATGTAGTTCTGTATGTATTTATATATAATGTATTTACAATAGGGAGTTTTCTCCCTCTGGTGCTTCACTCCGTGAACGGATCGAGTTGGTCCAAGAGGAAAAGTTGTAGTACTCGATGAGATCTTTCTAATGATATATGACTCGCGATGGACACCCTTAGGGGGGTTTCTCTATGGGCTATGGTCATTACTCTTTTATTAAACACTGCTTATGTTTCTGATTTCATATGTAATGTCTAATTTCAAACACTGCCTGTTTCTCTAAATTTGGATATATATTTTTGAATAGATCTTAAGCACGAAGTGTTTTCTACTCCATTTTAACGAATAAACGCTTTTTTGGTATTTCTTTGTACGAATTTTAGTGAAATAATGTTCGACAATAAAAATGGAGTATTTTGCTTTAAATTGACACTTGTTTTGTTAGGTATGTTCTATTTGTCAATAGACCTTATAATTGTAAAGAACTGTCAGGCAATCTTATAATTATGCAAAACTTCATGTTTGTATCTTTTTGATTAAAAAGATATTAAAAATTTCAGTGCGAACTCGAAAAAAATCACTGTACAAAACCTGAATTTCATAAATACCTGAATAATATTTTATATTTTATGAAATTAATAAAATATAAACTGTATCTCTGTTTTAAATTATATTTTTCTAAATAGTGATGGACATAAGTTCATTTTATATGAGCTTTAGCTTGAGCTTTGAGCTTGTATTAAAAAATGTCACTTATTTTACAACCTTTAATTGTATAATGTATGGTCTATTATATATATAATTATTTAATGGTTACGTAAAATACAGTACAGAACGTACACTCAGTTGCAACTGAGTGTACACTCGATGACAAAACTTTAATGGAGGTTTTTAGCTATTCTAAGCGCCTTAACTTTGATCAATTTTGATAAAAATATTTTTGGGTAAACTAGAGTTTGCAGTAAACTATTTCAATAAGCAGTATCAATCTATTATATCATGCTTAATATTTAACAAGGTAAATTCTTACAGCATAATTTAATAAAAATTTTGGAATTCTAATCAATACAAACAAAAATACTCGAAAAATGATTAGACACATATATTTTTGTTTTGTTTGAAATCTATTAACTTGCATAGGGCAGCGCATCAAATGTAAAAATTACGAAAATTCAATTGAGCGTAACCTCCAGTTCACACATCATAATGATATGAGACCGAGATCAAATTGAAGATTACATGCTTTTTACAAATGTTGTATCAAATCTTATATGAAATTCATTTTTTTATCTTATTCACTGAAAAATCTTTTGCCATTGAAAATGTTATTAATTGAAATAACAATAAAATGAATTATACAATTGAATTAATAATCTAATTAATAATCTAATTTATAACAGCAACCGATTGGCAAACAATTTATGATAATTAACTAATTATTGATTACCAGTTGATTACTTTGTTTAATTAAATAAAATCGGAATTAATTAACAAGAAAAATGTAAAAGTTTGCCGCATTTGTGGTCGGTCTATTAGTTGTCGGTCAATCGTCCATGAACTAAATATTTGATTATGCCCTCAATTATATGAGAGTTATATGACAGCTAAGAGACTACTACGAATAACTAGCTTTGCTTGGGTTGTATTTACAGGAATATTACAATGTAAAATTACTGATGCTCTGTATAATATTAAATTTAAATGTAAAATTCTTAGTGGAGACATATATTAATAAGAATGTTTCTACTTAAAACACATATGTGATATTGAAAAAATGAAAAATGAAGCCAAAAAGTAATGTACCACACTAAACCCGAATATAATCACTCGTCTTTTTGGGATTCCTGCAACTACAGCTTATATTAAACATGCTTTCTCTAAGCACTCTAGGATTCATTCAAAAGATCGCAACAGAATTTATTAGAATTAGAATTATATGTGTATTAGAATTCTAAATATTCAAACTAAATTACAGTATGAGAATAATTATGATTATTCCTTCTTCTTATTCTGAAGATGAAGCTGATTGTAATGTAGAACTAATCGAATATCAAAATTTTCAATAAAAAGAATTTTACACCAATTTTAAAGATTTTTACGCGTAATTTTGCAACCTTAATAACATATTTAGGAACCCTTTTCTTAACACTTTTTAATATAATTCTGCGCAACTCATAACACTATTATTCTCGTGGAATTAATATTAATGAGATTTGATATTTTCATTTGTTAAATGATAATTTTTTAAGATTTAAACTTCTTTTATCTTATGTTGCTTTTTGCTAAACATTTCAACGCTGTGTTGTATTATACTTTTTAAGATCGAAGTTAGTATTGGAAAATTTGATTAGACTAGTAAAAAAGTGTCAAATAATTAAATGAAATTATAATCTAACAAAATAACAAACTTTAAAGATTTTTCTCATTTGATATAAAAAAGTTTGTATCTGTAAGTATTCTTGCAGTACTACTTTAATTGAATGTAAGATTTAATGTTTGTGCTTCTCTTTTATTTATTTGGTGAAAACCATTTCTAACAAAAAGAAAGTTTGAGTTTAAACCATTTCTTTGTAATAACTGAAGCAAATCTGATCCTCAAATTCAATGACATTATATTTGATAAACATTTATCAAACATTGCTTTCATTCTTTTTAAAGATGGTATAAGTTTGCATTCGCTGACCTTATGGTCACCCAAACGCAAACTTTTGTCAGTTCACAAAGAAATGACAAACTATTCTCAATGAGAAGTGAAAATGCCACCTAACACGCCATCAACAATTTGCAATTAAAAGTGATGAAAGGAGTGCTCACTTTTAAAGGTTGTTTATACAAAATAAGTGATCCATAATTTTACTGCCAAAATGCAGAAATTTGTTGTGCTCTTGGCTGATAAAAAATGTGGAAGAATTAACTCAAGTCTATTCAGTTAATTATTAACTTATGCCAAATACTGAGTTTAAATTCATTGATTTTCTTGCAAAAATCAACTCATAAAATATCAATTTTATAACTTTTCTAGTGTTATGATATTTATATTAATTATTTAATTTTCTACTTCCAGTATAAAATACTTTGAACTGTTCCAGAGCTCATTTCCCAAAATATGTTTAAATATGTTTTCAAATGAATATAATAATTGAGAATAACTAATAAGAATGTTGCTCACAAGCTATAAACTTGGATTTCTTATCATACAAATAATAGCCACAAACAGTGAACAATTACGGGAGACCTCATCTTATATAAATTCAGAAGATAATTGGCGTAACTTCAAAATACCCGGTTCTAAATATTACTACTATTTTGCTCCGCGATCTTATGATAACGAATTATCGGAAACCAGTCGCGAGGATTACAGTCAATGTATGTTTTATATATTCAAACACTATTTCATTAAAGTTTAATTCAATTATATAAAAGTGATGTTAATTTGTTACAAATAATAAATACTAAAAATCCTAATCTATTATTAAAAGTTAAAAAATAGTATTAAATTGTAAAGTATCTATTTTTTTTCTTTAACGCCTGGTTACAAAATGAACGCTTTTCTCAGATCAAGGATATCAGGCTCAATGGCCAGCACATGCACCACAGCCAAGTACGTATTTTTTAGATGAACTCAAAATAAGTCTTCATTGATTTAAAACCTAATAATTGCAATTTATAGTACACATTTATCACGCTGCCCCCTATCATAAAGAGAAAGATCATGGTCACAGTTACTTATTACCACTTTTGTTATTAGCTCTTCTGCCATTTTTATTTGGAGCACTTCTTTTGCTACCGCTGTTGTTCAGTATGTTTTAAAAATATTATTAAATTCATTAATTAAAGAATGATTTCATTTGACAGCATTTTTTACAAATGTCCTCCAATTACTTGCATTGATGCAACAGGTAATGCACTCATATAATTATTAATCATATTTATATAATTAATGTCAAATTCACTATAAAGAGAGACAGCAGTCAATTTTTTAAAATACTGTTTCCCCATGCGTTAAATCAATTGTATTAGGTAAGCTTTAATCTAGTGTCAAGTGTGATGTACAGGCAAAAACACATACAAACTAAATGCTCGATTGACCATAAAGGTATCACTTTATGGTTTACCACTAAAGCCCATACAAATAATGGATTCAATTTATGCATAATGTTCAGATAAGGTTACCTAATAATGGGGGGTTCTATTTAATTAAATCCCTAAAATGAGAGCCGCATTTAGTTTAACAGTTATGGGGACCCACTTTACCTTTGATACACAATAGTTGACAGAGTTGAAAATTTTGGAAATAACCTGATTATCAAGTGATTATCACTTACGTTTACCACTGATTTACAGTCAAGCGACGAGAGCATCACTACCACTACAATATTATACAATATATTTGCTAATGATATTGGATTAATAAATAACTTAAAATTAAAATTTGTAGAATTTGAATAATGTAACAGGGACGAATGTTGCCGGCGGGAAAAGGAGAAGAGACACTCACACACTTAATCCTATTTTAGCAACAACTATAATATCAATAGTAGAAAAACTTTCGTCAGCTTTGGAGAAATACAGTGATTAGCCATCAAAGTGTTGTTCGATAAAGGATTTGATTTTTTGGATATTTTGGAATCAAATTCACGGTTATTTATAAGATTTAAGAGCAAAGTGTTTCCCAATTGTTTCGAATCACGTTCAACATAACTTAATCAAATATTACTTGAGATGAACCTGTTCGAGTTCCAGAGGTTCAAACACCAACCGCTAAGCTGAACGAACCTCTTTCGAAATTTAGAACCTGAACCCGAGTCTGAACTTGAGGTTCGGATTCGAGAGGTTCTAGAGTTCAGTTATGCTCATCTGCAAACATTGTATAAATATTATATAAAAAAGAATCAAAAATATAATAAAAATAAACTTAAAATTTAATTTCAAAACATTTAAACTATAAATCTTCAAACACATGTCCTTTAAGTATAAAAGTATTGCACCAGACAGAGAGAGAGAGAGACAGAGCTCAACTCTCGTTCACAGCCACTCATCCATTTTGAGTTAAAAATGATTTAAATAAAGCAATAATAAAAGCAAAATAAGACAATTAAAAATTATATTTAGAGAAAGTGAGGCAGCAATTGAGGAGCACTTCTCTATTAAAATCATAAAATTTGTTCTATTTTAAAGATACTATCCTTATGTATTACTAAGTTTGTGAATTTTATTGATATATTATGTGATAAATAAAATAAAATATTTATAAATAACAAGTAAAATATATGTTTTAATCAGTAATGCGCAACGCTCGAGCGTTTGGCGCTCTGTGGCGAACACGAGCGCCGAGAGTTTAAATTTTGCCGAGTGCGAGTGGACGCTCGAGCGTCTGACCCCCAAGTGCTAGCGCGCTCTCAGAGCGCAATTCTTAATACATAATTTTTCATATATTATAAGAACCTTCAAATTTTATAAAATGTTAATTTTTGTAATAAAATCTGAAATTTTAACCAAAATCAAAGGTGGGGGGGGGGGGGCAAAAGGTATTTTTCAATTAAAAAAAATTCAGAAAAAATTAAATAGGGGACCAAGGTGAGATTTTTGATTTTTAAATTTTTTTGTGGGGGAGGGGGGGGGGGAAGTCTACACCCTAGGCAAACCTATGCCTTGTCCAGACATGGTTTTAATACTGGAATTATTTATACATTAAATATTTATTAATATCGAATGAGCTTAAAGCACTCAAATCTTTGGTTTGCTAAAAAGTGATTAGTTTATTAGTTTTTGGGACCACAATTATTTTAATTTATAATCTGATAAATCTTCTGTAGAAAGAAATTTTTAACTCAATTCCTGTACTCATTTGAAATGCAATTTCTTTTTTTTAAATTTTGAGGCATTTAAATAAATTATAAAAAAGTAGTCTTATTTGAAATTAACTTTAGTAAACATAGACTTTAGCACTAGTAAAATAGGTATTAATTAAATTAAATTCATATGGAACATGACGGACCGATTAAAGTTAAATGAGTTTAGTTTTATGAGGTTATAAGGTTAGAGCCACAAAATCTAAAATTTTTATACAAAAAATTAGGAAAGAACTGGTGGTACACCTGATTGATCATCAACTAATAATTAGTTGTGATGTATTGCAAGCCCAAGTGTTATACTAGTGTTGTGGTATTTGGTGAGATCTGGCTGAAGGTCAATAAGAAAATATTTTACACTTTTATCCTTCACTGGTCTTGAATTTTTTTGAATGATTTGTTTAAGGAATAATCCGTGTGACAGCATTGTAATTATCAGTGTTTCTTAATTTTTTGAGTTTAGATTTTTGGGATTTCCGTCAAATTTCTTCCTTTTCCATTCATCTATAAAAGCATCAGTTTGTAAACATTCGCCGTTAAGACTCTTTCTGACCATACGCTAATGTTGTTCCTTAAGTCATAAAATTATTTTGTTCACAAATTCATTATTTTGATGTATGTTTTGTAATGAAATTCTGTAGTTTTCTTTAGTGTTATTGTCTATTAGTGATAAATATACAAAATTTAAATAAATTTGTTCTCTTGATTATTATTAGTCAGATATCTCTGATATTATTGATTTGTCAGAGCAATGATATCTATTTACCTTATGATTGTTATGACACTGACATCACTCATAAAAGGAGAAACAGAGTCAGTGAATACTAATACTAAAGAGGATAACAATCATCGCAATCCGACTTCTGATTATTGGAAAAATCATAGATTCAATATTGACTCGATTTATGGTAAATATCGCGAAGGGAAGTCTAACAACGAACCGTACTTTAGCGAACCAAACAATAATGATCAGTAAGTGCTTTAAATTTTCATTCAGTTAAAACAATTTGCTTTTTGATGAGGAGTTACATACTATTTAAATATTGAATTATTATTATAATTTTGTAATATTTGCTATAATTGCATGAGATGCCATTTAATAAAAATATAATGAGATAGTAGAAAGTGCATATATCTATCAAGTTTCGAATATTATTATCTGTCAACATCAATTATACAGTACATAGGATCTATCATTGATAGCTTACTGTAACTGTTTAACTCATTTAATACTCATTGCAATTTGAAATAATTTTTAAGAAAATTAAAATAAATTAAAACTCAAAACAACCGAAAATATTTCATTTGAATGCTTTTTACAATCATATATAGAAAGAATTTTTTATTATTAATAATAATTGTATTGAATTTTTAAGATAAAACTGAAATCCGATATAATCATAGTCTTTATCAGCTTTTATCTAAAAAAATGAAGTAATATTAGAAACAAATACATTTTTATAAATCAAACCTTCTTATCAAATAACTTAGAAGTTTTATTTTGCTTCAAATTAATATTAATTAATAGATCAGAATATTTTAACAATTTTAAATAACAAGAATTAGAAGGGAATAATATTCATATTAATTTGTTTGTAAATTTTATTCAAAATTTTCATTTATATTGAAATGTAATTCAATGAATTATAGAATTCATAAATTAGTGCTATGAATCTTATGCCAATATTTCACTGTAAATCCATTTTTTAATTTAGTTCTATATATAATCATAAAAAATATTATATATAAGTTACTGTATAGTACAGTGCAGTGCAATGTACTTTACAGAATCTCTTATTTTTATTTGATTTATAAATCCCATTAAGAAATAAACCGAAATCTTTTTCAATTAACTTTTTATTTTTGATTTAAAAGTTAACTAAATTTGACGATTGTTTAGGTACGAGACAATGCCAAATACAATACAAATTACTGCAATTCCAGGTAAAATGAATGAAAATATTGATCGGTTTAGTAAATCAGAATTACACTATGATAACAAAGCAGGCGGTGTGGGAGGAGTTCATGGACTTGGACAATTCCCTATTGGTTTAAATCAATTCGGAGGATTTGGAGGTTTTGGAAGTTTAGGAGGCCTGGGAGGTATTGGAGGTGCTGGAGGCCTGGGAGGTATTGGAGGTGCTGGAGGCCTTGGAGGCCTTGGAGGCTGGCATAATAACCATGGATGGCATAATCAGAGACCCATTTTTTATATAAGTAAAAAAAGCGATTGGTTCAGTTGGTTAATACCATTGCTACTACTTCTCGGAGCACCTTTTCTATTGGGAATAATTTTGATACCTGTTGTGCTTAAAAGTATTATTTTTATTCTACAAATTTGCCGCAATTTAGGTAACATTGAACTATTCGCAAAACTAGAATATTGGAATATTATTTCTATCATTCATTTTTTTGTTAGGAATTTTGCTTCCATTAATACCAACGATTACGGGTGGAATGAATCAAAACCCAATAATACCAACAACTGGATAATAGTCAAAACTTCAAAAATAAATAAACATCTTTTGAAATTTTATATTTTTGTAAAATACAATATTAACTCACCTTTTGATTGTTAAAATAAATTGTAATTTTTGAATAAATTATTTAAAGACTAATTAAATTCAAGACATAACTTTTTAAAAGCAATTATTTATTTATTTATTTATTTTTCTAAATTTAATGACGAGATAATAGAGAGAAGTAGTGCCTTGTATTTAAGATTCACATATTAACTTACATTTATTTATACAAATGTGAGAATTTCATAGAAGATAAATCGTGTCACTAGATATAAAAGAGTTTGGATCTCAATTTAATTAGTGTTCGCACTGACCCAAAGATAGACAATAGCATGTAAATGAATTCATTAACATTCAATATTTTAATTAAATTTCTGCATCAAGTATTTTGTCCGAGTATTTAAGTAAAGCTGTTCCATACACACGTTGACAACTTTCAAATATGTTGACTTTAAAGCAAAGGTATAAAGTATTAGTTATAATAGTTTTTCTTACTTACAATTTGAGTGATTACTTAATAAACGCGGGACAACTCGAAAGCTTAAATCACGAACTGTCAACGGATCCAAATCAGTATAATTCACTTCAAATGTCTAACCCACAAATGGCTACAATGAGTAATACTGTAAGTCTAACAGATTAAATCATTTTCAGAATTCATTTATAGATATTCTATATATAATTGTATTTAAAGTTTTGCAAACTTAAAGATTTATTTATTGATTATTTGAAAAAATTAATATTTTTATACACCAGTAATATATAAGATAAACATTTGATAGAATGCAGGAATGGCCGGCGCCATGGCCAATCAATTTTCGGCAGGTGATTTACGAGTATTTCCTTTCGTAGTCGATCCATTGATAATTATTGGTAAACTTCCACATTTATTCAAAATATATTATATTAACAATTAATATGTGAATTAATTGTTAGCACTGATCGCACTTCCCACCATTGGATTATTGGGTATCTCATCATTGATAATGCCTCTTATTCCAATTGCAATCTATTTAATTCAAGTAAATATCTTAAACATTTTATTTTTATCTTTATTAAATAGAACCTATTTTAAGAAAATTATTATAAGGTAATCGAAATAACAAATAATAGTATTATACAATGTGCCCATAACTTTTTCTGCATTAATTTTGGTAACTTAAGTATAAAAATGCTATTTCAAAAAAAGCATTTTAGTCCACAATAATTTGTTAGTTTATTAAACTTGAATCTCAGTTTACACCGAATCGTTGCTATGAAATGACTCTAATTTAGCCAAAATCATAGATCTATTAAGATTCAGTAATTCCATTTGGATAATTGTTCGCTCCCGAACTCAAACAAAAATTATAGATAAGTTAAAATCAATTCAAATTGAAATATATTTTATTGAATTTTTATTTATTTTAAAATTATATCAATTTCTATAAATTAATTTTGAGTTTTGACGCTTAGGACTCAGCAATTATCAATTTTTTACATCAATCCTTACTTTTTTTAAGTAATTAATTTCCATTATTCCTTTCATATCCTAAATATTTATATTTGCTTATAAATAATTAGGCGTCATCCATTTAGTACGTACGCACTCATAGGGGGAGGGGGTGAGGCAAAAGTGTACAAACATTATTTCCCTGTATGTTTAACATTAGGTAACATGTGAATATGCATACACAGGGGGGAGGGGGTCAATGAATTGAAAATTTTGAAATGAATGATGCCTTAGAAAATTTCACTCTCATTCTAAAACAATTTAAATCAATCAAATGATAGTTTAAAATAGGAATTTATCTATCATTCATATAATATTCATATTTAAAAGAGTGCTCTATTTTCTTAAATTTGTAAATGAATAATCTTAATGGATCTTATTAAGTAATAAGTTTTAATGATAATTTATTTAATAGTTATTTTTTCCTGTTGGTGGTGCGGGAAAGCGCAGGAAACGAGATCAAAGTTTTCCAAATTCAACCTATTCTTTAGAAGAAAACTCCTATTATAACAATGAAATACGACATTTTATCATCAATTTAAGCAAAGCTTTCGATAAATATACACCCATTTAAATTTTATATAAATTTGACAAAAATAAGTTTATTTATCTCTTGAAGTAACCGAATTTTTAAGAGATTAAGTTTACAATTATTTGAGATGAAAATATTTCGAAAGCAAAGGAAGCTTCATCTCAAATTTGAATTAGATATGGATCAAAATTGAACACTTTATTTATATGTATAACTATTTATTATCACTAACCTGTGTTTATTAGTTATCAAAATTTTCTTTAAAAAATCATTTTAATGAGAGCAAGAACAACAAAAATGAAAGTTTAATATTTTGAATTAAATCTACAGATCTGTAATCTAAATCTGTAATTAACTAAATTCTTTTATCTTATGCTATTTCAAAAATCTATTCAATGAGTAATAGAACATTTTATTTCAATCTTCCGCTTAATTTTGAATAAAAAAACTTTGAATATGAGCTTCAATTTGTTATATTTATCAAATAATAAATTTTTAATGATCTTAATGATTTTAACTGTATATATTTTATGCTTAAATGAGTTAAAGTAATTCTTATTCAGATTTATTCTCACTCAGATCCTACCTTCAAATTTTACTTTTTGATTAATAGTTCATGTTTTATGAGTGGACTCGAAATTATACGCACCTGTACTTGTATGTGCTTAAAAGCATAAAACTGCTTATTTTACTACTTACTTATTTTTTATTCATAAGCACCACATATTTGCATAAATGGACATATTTAAAGGTTTTTTAATAACAGAATATTTGTTACACTTTCTTTAAGGTTAGATTAGGTTTGTTCAAAACGAGACGAGACCTGTTTTTTCTTCAAATATATAAATTGAATTGATAAGCAAAGTTGATGAAGAAACTGCAAAATTTATTTGCGCTACAAATAGTGCTAAAAATATAAGTTTATACATCTCCCTATATTATGATTGAACATGTTTGCTCTAAAAAAACTTTATTTTTCTAATTTCTTTATTAAAGCAAATCTTACAAAACTTTAATATTTCAAATTGTAATCACATAATTGAGTGAATTTTGATAAACTTTCTTAGAATCTTAAACAAATCTATTATGAATGTTAGATTTCATATTTTTATATAATTGAAACTAATTATTAAAACTGAAAACAGTAAATATCCTTACAGTTGAAAAATATCTTCAATAGAAGCAGAAAAGAAGAGGTTCTTAAAGCAAAACAGAATCAGGATCAGAGACCCAACTTTGGTGGAATAAAAACCTTATAAATAGGAAAAATAGGAATTAAAAATGGAATTTTGGGAAACAAAAAGTGGGAAATAAAAACTCAAATTATATTATATAAATTATAATATATAAATCTTTAAAATCTAAACGGGTGTCATAAATTTGTCGGGTTTCTGAGAAAAAAATTTTCAAAAGGGGCTTTCTCGCCAAAAATCTTTAGCCCCAAATATTTTTAAAAATAATAGATTTTATTTGCACATTCTTTGATTCATTAAAGCATAAATGTACACTTTTTTAAAACTTGAAAAAATTAAAGGTGGACCAAGTTATACATTTTAAAATTTTTTTGAGGGGGTCAACCCTTACTCAAACCTAAGCCTTGTGCTTGATACGACTCATTAAGGCGTTCATTATGTTGAGAGGCATTGATAAATGATTATATCCCATTTCGCTGTTTTCCTTTTCGCTGTTTCCTATTTTGCTGTTTCCCATTTCGCTGTTTACATATTTGTATACTTTAAATGTAAAATTACACACAAATTTGATCGTTTTCAAAACGGGTTAGTGTACTCTGCTTAGGTTACAATGGATGAAATATGCCTAGTCCTACCGTCCGTAACAAGTTAGTTTACTTACGAAGGGCCGTCTAGTTTAGATGTATACCAACCCTTTAAAATGGGAATTTGTAATACAGCGAAATGGGAAGACACCTTAATAAATGATATAAATCTTAATCTTAATCTTAATGATATAAAATTTCAATAGGTTTGAAAATTTTAAAACTTTTTCCTAAGAATTCTAGAAATTTAGTAAAATCATATTTTTAGGGGAATTATAGAAAATTTAGGAATTATAACCCAAGATGGGGAAAAGTAGGAAAAACAAATCCACTCCCAATTACTCTTTATTAATAGATTCTTACAGAAAACCTATTTTACTACAAAAGGGAATAAAAATAAAAAGTGGGATTTTACTAAAAAGTTGGTTCTCTGATCAGATGCAAATGGGGTTCAGAGTTTTAGGCAATTTTAGTTTTGGAGAAATCATACAAAGCTAAACTTGTTTAAGGGGTTTAAGGCTTATACAGTACTGCACTGTACAGTAAAGTGCTGTGTAGTTGAAACGAATCATAACAAATAAATGTTGCTTTGTTTCAATGCATGAAAAGCTACTTTTTAAACAACTTAAAGTAATTTCAATACTGTATTTTTTGAAGTTGTTTAAAAAGTAGGCTTTCTTGCATTGAAACAAAGCAACATTTATTTGTTATGACTCGTTTCAATTGAACAGCACTTTACAAAGAAAATTCTTTACCTTTTTTATGTTATATACAAAAGCTTTTCACAAATGATATATTGGGTTAACTTGTTTTCATGTAAATAATTTTCAAATTTTCTCATAATTAAAAATGTTGTAATTAAATTATAATTAAAAATGAAGATTCCAAAGACATGATCTGTGATGACGAAAGTGATGATTTCAAATTTTTAAGAATAAAAATTTTCGTAAAAATCCGTACAGTATCCGTATTACGGACAAAAAAAATTGCGTACAGTACAGTTCCGTAATTAACACTCCCGTTTCCGAACCGTATGAAAACTTGGTGCGGGATTCACTCTCTAATACTGTACAAAGAGCCCAAAGAGCCCAAAGAGCCTTGGTACGATACAGGTTTATTAATATTTTTTTCTTTCAATCATAGACAAGCAATGTATTGCTTTCTTGATATATTTCGCATTTATTTGATGTGAATAATTAAAATTTATATTAAAAATAAATAAATAAATAAATTTTTAGGATATATTTTTATCGCATGAATATTAAAACAAACAAATCCATGTAATGGTGAGTAATACAGGTAATAACAATAATTTTTATCTCACAAACTATCTGTTTAAATAAATATTATTGCTATGTCTAAAGAATGATCTATGAATGAGAACTTAACTATAGTTTTTCTTTTTAAAACTAATTGTAAACTAATAGCCATCACATTCTCTCCAATTCAATAATAGAACATTTAAATTATCTTCAAAGAGATTTATGCGAATTTTAAAAATAAACTTTAGTTGATTGAACGTTTGACAATGAACTTCATTATCAAAGACTCATTTATAATTATGAATATACTTAACATTAATATCTGAAAATAGCACTTGCTGATTCTTAGATTTACAGTAATCACCAGATACCCCATATAATTAGTTTATTATATAATATTACCAATAAATATAAGATTGTTTTCTGAGCTTAAATACAGTACAACACAATTAAAACTCAATATACCTGTAGACATATTATGGTTTAGTAAACTTATAATTTTATTTATTCATAATATCTCTGATTTGTCAAATTTGTAATTATAAGAAAATAATTATTAAAATATTTGACACATTTTGATAATGTCTAAAAATTTGTAACCCCTCTGTTATGAATGCAAACAAGTTAATACAATTTATGAAAATTGTTATGAATTGATGACCTAATGTTATGGCGAGTGACCTCATAATAGTATTAACAGTTATTCGACACAAAGCAAAGAAAACCTGTTCCCATAAATAACTTTAGGGAGAGAGCAATCAACTGTTAACTAAAGTAACTAAAACTAAATAAGGAACCGAACCACTGTTCAACACGTATAACCATTAGCATTAAGAAAATCTAAAGATTTGGCCTTTGGAACAACAGGAAGAGGATCTAAATTAGTGAAGATTGTGTCAACTGAAGGCAATTAGCAAAACAAACTTCATGTCAAAGGTAAGAACTCATAGCTTTATTGATTATTTTATCAATAATAAGACTTCAAAGGGATTATATGTTGAATATCACTGTTGTTATTTGTAATCCTTTATGTAATCGTTTGTCGACTCATGTTTTTAGACATCAATTTTAAGAATAGATAAAAAAATTGCAATTTTTACTAAAAAACAGATGAATAAAATGATTTTAATGTTGCATTTTTATAATGATTTTACTATTCATTTGTATTTCGAACTTATATTCAAAGTGAAACTACAGTAAGTTAGTATAGGCTTTGAGTAGCCTTTACACCCGCTTTCAATGAAATTTTGAAAATTGTAAATTCATACAACACAGTAGTGGCTTATTCTCATTTTTTATCATTTTAATTAGTTTAATGAACTAAATTTATATCGAAAAATATATTTAACCAAATTAAATTAGATTTTATTTAAAACTATTAGATTATAAAAGTTTTGGAATACCTGTAGGATTGTATAGTTATGGGTAGAGCTTATGGGATAACACAGCACAGCTTAGGGCACAATTTAAATAATAAGTAAACTCTTTATTAATTATAAATATGGCCTTAAGATCCAACTTGCACTGTTGGGCCCTACAGATACATAACGGACTGCTGGTAGTATTAGGAAAGTATGGGTTTATTTATGGTTTAGGAAAGAATAGTCAACATTAAGGATAGCCAGTGTTAGTTCTGGTATAAGTTTAGGTGTTAGTATAGTTCAGGTTAGGACTTACTGTTCTATTAGTTTTAGAAATTATTATAAATTTCCCTTTATGATGAACTTTAAATACTTGTACTTATATCTCTCTATTTTATAGCACCCAGAATAATAAAATGAACAGATATAATTGAATTTATCATTTTATGTTATTAAAAAAATATACTCAAAAAATGCCCTATATATCAAATAAATTGATTTTTTATCAAATCTTATTCCGATAGCACCAACGCTCAAGTGCTTTTGATCCAGTCTGACTACTTCAAATTGTTTGTCCTTAAATATTGTTTCATATATACATCTAAAAAATGTTTTTTCAAGAAATACTTAGGCATTTAGGGTTATTAATATAGATCTGTTAAAAATTTCTATAAAACTTATCTTCAAAATGATCTTAATTTAGTTTGTTTTTTCAAATTTCATGATTATAGTGCAATAATGAGAGTGAACTTAACAATAAAAAACAACTTTATATACCTGTTGGTTATTATTTTATGCTTTATAATAAATTGTACGGCTAATGAGCGTAAACAAAATCTTTCCTCAAACATGTCATCCAACTCAAGAATCATTAAATTGGTGAATACCTTAACAAAATTTGGTCAAACTAAAGATGCAGCCACTCAGCGATCACTTTTAAATTTTTTAACTGATCCGTCACTTGTTGTTACCATATTATATACATTAGAAATCGCTTACTGGACACTCCCTCTCGGCTTCTTATTAATGCCTATTATAAACTTTTTTCGTGTACCGAATCGAAGAGTTGGTCGGTTAAGGCGTATGGCAGATAAAAAATTTGATAATAATTCAAATGAGAACTTAGAATCTGTTGTCTCTGATTTTTACAGTCTTTTATTACAATCTATCGATAATTTTAAAAAGATTGAGAAAAATGAAATAAATGACTTCTCAACGTCTTATCATTACAATGATATTTAGCAATAATAGTAATAAACTTTTTGATTAACAAATATTAACAGTGTATAGATGTAAATGTGATATTTTTATTTCATATATTTAGTTGTACTGTATAGTTATCAATTTGAATCATTTTGTCAAATATAAAATAATTTACACTTAAATATAATTTAAATATGATTTAAAATTATGCATAAAAGTTTCCAACGGACTTATTTTAAAAGTGCCAAATAGTTAAAAAAAAATAGAGTAAATTATGAGTTTTTTCTAATACTATATGAAAAACGAGAAGTTAGTTGTATTGAATATTTCATATAAGCTGAACATTAAACTGATTCATAATTTGTATAATTATGCAAAATGTTATGTAACTTAATTTACAATACAGTGTAAACATTGTCTTCATCATAACGATGATTCAACTGAATTAACAAAAACTCATAATTTAGTTTGCATTAAACAAACTTTAGATGACTTGAATTTGCAAAAAGCAGTCACAAAACTATGTCGATTCGCATCAATTCATTGATTTGATGTTTCATTAGATTATTATAGTGACCGCTTTTATGTCTGCATTTTAAAAGACATTTAGCGACAAATACTACTGTATTAGTACATAGTATTACTTCAAATATAATAAACTGCAAATAATGTCTATGACTTTAGCTTTATTGGGTATGAGCGCAACTTCAACACAGATTTTATAATAATAGATAATAAACAAGAGGCATGACCTTTAAGTTATTTCATTTTAATCATAAGACGGAACGAAGCATTTCGTTGAATTTCTTTTGATTTCCGACATATTTTATTAATAAAGATGAGCTCCCATTGAAGTTAAGCATTGTGTATAAAATAAAATATATGGCTTTAGTTATTTTAAGTTTTAAGAAAAAAGCATGGGTGGAGTTTTTTGATATATAAGCATAAGCAGCCATTCGATTAGAAGACATTGACGAGAATATGTTTCCTAACATTACCTGACATTACCTTCTTTAATGTCATTAACTATATCTCACCATAATTTTTAAGTTAATTCATGAATATTTCACTTAACTATGAAAAAGTTGCTTTAAAAGTTTGAAAAATATGGAAACAGTTCAGAATACGTTTTTCTATTTATTTGTTATAATTATTATCGGCTCATTTGCATCAGTTTATAGTATTAATAAACAAGATTCAAATACTATTGCTATTAAGAAATTTGGCCCAAAAAGACATGATTTAAGTCTTTCTCCAAGTTCCCAAAGTGGAGACGCTTATTATGAAGATGAAAGTGGATGGCAAGGTGATGAAGATCATAATGAGCCATGGTTTCCACCGCCACCACCGCCTCCTCATCTATCTGAACATCAAGTTGATCACGAATCAATTTCACACAGTCCTCTACAAAAAAGATTTGGACATAAGATTTTTGGCGATGATTTTGGTTTATTTCTAGTTTTGCTAACAATTGCGGGATTTTTTGGTTTAATCATGTAATTGAAGTTGACTTTAGTTTGAATTACATATAATGTTGAAACTCAATCCTTTTTAGATCCTTGATTATGCCGTTCGCCTTTCTTCTCACTAATGGCGGAGTTTTTCCTTTGGGAGGACTCAATGGTATCAATGGTATTAATGGTATTAATGGTATTAATACCTTAGGTATAAATGGAATCAATGGAATCAATGGAGGATTTGTTGGACGCAAAAAAAGATCAGAAATATATTTAAAGAAAAATTTCATAGATCTGTTAGCATTCTTGGATATGGCACTTAAAAAATATAGTACTAATATTTAATGCAATATTTATATGTTTTATATATGAGCTTAATTAACATTTTATCAAATTGTTCATAATTTCATAAATTGTATATATTTTGTATTAATAATCAATTTTGATATTTAAATTTCTGAAAATCATTTGAATAAAAAGCTAAATTTATAAATTATTTACAAAATGCCAATAATTTGTTAATACATTATGAAAATAAACACATTATTCCACTAATTTTCAAGTTGAAAGTTTATTGAAATGAGATTTATTTATGTTACATAACAATTGACTTATACAACTATACCTTAGATAGAAATCTTTATGGCAGATAAAATGTTATTGTCTTTATTTTGAAAAGTTGTCTTCACTCTATTAATGAGAGTAAATGAAATCTCCGGATTTAATTTGTGTCAAACTATTTTTTAAACATTTTCCAATGAAGCACAGTATCAATACAATCCTTATTCTGTATCACATTTTGTTTGAAACAATTAAGACAAATAATAGGCAAAACAGACTCCCAACTGACTCAAAAACAATAAACATTCACTTAAATACTTTTAGGGATTAATATTTGAGATCCTTTTTATTTCGTATATAAAAACGAATTCTCTTTAACTAAAATATCATTCATAAGTAAATTTAAGTCATATCGAGAAATAATTCATTTGATTGGCAAAAATCTAATTTTTATAATAAATTTATTTAAAACTATTTAACATATTTAAAATGTTGAGAATTTTATATATCTGTTCAGTAGTATATATATTGGTTTCGTTAGTTGAATGTCAACACAACACTCATCCATCAGAAAGTAGTCAAACGACTTCTTCCAGTTCTTCGTGGCCCTACCATTCAGGACAAACAACAGGTCATAGTTCAAGTGGCGATTACTCTCAAGTCAACCACAGACAGGGAACATCACTCGGAAACTTACCAATGCTTTCATTTTTACCAATATTGATATTGGTTGGAGTCGGAGCTCTTCTCATTATTCCAATAATATTTCTTCTACTCAACCCGAGCTCTACCGGTGGCTTTGGCGGTGGCTTTCAGGGCACTTCACCATTTGGAAGAAAAAGATCAATCAATGATTCGATGATAATGGAAAATAAATTGCTTGAAATGATTAATTTCTTCAGCTCTGCTTTAGATAATCAGATGAATAAATACGAGAAGAAAGAAAATTAGTTTACTATATAAGGAGTAAATCGTAAAACTAATTAACAAATTATTTTATATTTATATAATATTATACATAAAAATGCATTCAATAACTTTACGTTTCCTATATCTTAATATGATATTCTATTTTTTAAATCCTAATTTTTATTTTATTTAATTATTTATTTAAAAACTCTAAATTTTTTTAAGATAAATTAATAGAATAAAAAAGTTAAAAATTTTCTTGAAATTGATAACTTAAAAAGTTTTGTGAAATTACATGACTACTACATTTTCTTGAGTCAACTTCTTATTCAGGAGGCTTTATTTGCTAATAGAGTAAGCCTTTTACAGATATGATCCACGTTGGCCTCGGCTAATGCTACGGGACTTGGGTTTGTTAAAAAAACAGAAATTATTGTCCGGTATATCACCATCAAGTGCACGATCATGAGTGAGGCACCTCTC
This sequence comes from Nanhermannia elegantula, assembly GCA_034699485.1. Classification (NCBI taxonomy): domain Eukaryota; kingdom Metazoa; phylum Arthropoda; class Arachnida; order Sarcoptiformes; family Nanhermanniidae; genus Nanhermannia; species Nanhermannia elegantula. The sequence continues at coordinate 19,440 of JAQGCH010000238.1, forward strand.
CAATTAACTATTAATGTAGGAATCAGTATGAAAAAAGAGAACTCTGTGTCATTCTGGCTCTCCTGGAAAAAATTATTTCAGAAGAAATCATTTAAATAACTGAAAACTTTAATAAAATTATGTTTTTATTAACTAAATTTATGGATAATTCTAGAATTGTTTCCCGCATAAGATTTCAAATAAAAATTTTGTTAATTTTAATATTTATACGTCAATAAAAGTTCGGTCTTTTAAAAACTTTTTGGACTCAATTAATTTGAGTCTGATATGAGTTAAACAATTTTTTGATAGTTTAATCTGTGAAAATTGAAGTGCAGAGAAGATTAATATATAAAACCATTTCTCGAGGAATACTAATAAATTTTATATAAGTAACATTTGAAATGTGAAAAAGGTTTTATGTTGTCGAGTCTTAAGGCTTAGCTTGAGACCAAAATTTAGGCCACTATAATAATTAGTTCTTTGGGGTATTGTATGAGTTTTATCGAATCACTGTGTTAGTCTTCCGTTACATCTTTAAATCTTGAATATGACTAAAGCATGTTAAATAACTCATATAACTTATGAGCAAATATAACAATAAAAATTTCCGCTCCTTTAAAGCAATCAAAAGCAATGGTGACACAAATTCAAGTACTTATTGTTAAATTTTGAATTCATATGAACTCATCTGCAAGTAAGCGATGAACGGAAGTTCAATAAATTTAGCGATTTTATTACAAAAACCTATTCTTAAAATTTTTCATATCTTACAAAGTTAAGTCAAATATTATGGAATGAGATAAGATTATGGTTACAGTGGTCACATTTGGGCAGATTTGGTCACATTTCAATAATATCTATACTTTAAACAAAACACTTTTTAAATAATAAGAAAACGAACTCTATATTAATTATTAATACCTTATATATATACTGTATATATGGCATACTCTTTAGTTTAAAATTTATAATAACTTATTATTAGTTTTAGACTATAATTTATCAAAATCTGTATTAGAAGAACAATTATTTCTGAATTTCTAAATAATTTGATTTACTATATTTATTAAACATTAACAAATTAGACCTGTGAAAAATGAATATAAAAGATCCAATTAAGTTAAGTTTTAGTTTTTGAAATGCAAAACATTGAGGTAAACAAAGCAGTAATGACTTTAATGATATTAAATTACGAACCCAAATACGATTTAAATAAGATAAGAAATTAAACACTTTACAGTTTAATTACTTTAAGTGTGAAGAAGAAAAGTTAAGCATAAAGTTTGCCAATAGTTCACAGATTCAAAATACAGTAAAATAGAGTTCCCGACCCTTCTATAGTGTAAAAACTAATTTAAATTTCAATCTTAGCAAACATTTAAACTTAATAGAAACAATTGAATTTAATTACCTGCACAATAATAGTTACTTATCTTTATATAAATGATAAAAACTGTAATCAAATGAGAATTAGTTAATTAAAATTTGATTATTACAAAAGGCATTTCATTCATTATTTCGTTTCAATTTTAGTGGTGGTAATAGACAAATGGGAAGTGCTATTACAATAGATGGTCAGTAAAGCTTTACAGATATCGACACATGAATGCACGTTTTGCTCATTATGCACATCTTGGGCGCGGAACTGATATAAAATGATTTCAGTATCAGGTTTAAAATTTAATCTTAAAAGAAGAACTTTATGATAAAGATTAAAACTCTAAATTTTTTTAATGGTTATAATGCTTACTAATAACTAGAAATTATTCAACTGTTTGTTAATTGGATATAATATTAAAATTTGATGAAATATATCACCCACTAATTGGTAAGAAATCAATATATTTTATTAATTATTTTATAAGATATTTATAAAAGTTTAGCTTTAATGAAGATTTTGTTTATATAAAGTTATAATTATTGAGAGTTTAAAAATTTGTTAATCAATGAACTTAATTGTGTTTTGAAAATTGGAAAGTTTTCAGTTGAGTCATGGGATTATTCATACCTTCAATAATAGCACTTATATTGACTGTCGCCGGTCTACTCACAACACAGAATTGGTCGTTAGACAGATCAACACTGATATCGAGCTTCAATGGAGATCATTCAGATGCCTCATCACTATCTTCATCCGCAGCTTCCTTATCATCATTACCACCATTTCTTTGGCAATTAAGTCCATCATATAATACAAATAATATTAAGCGTCACTCTAAGTCTCAACGTATGGCAAGATATGACGGATGGTTTGATGGTTTCTCAGGCGGAGGTGTTGAGAAGTCAGAATTTTATTACGTGCTTCCAATTCTACTTGTCATCGGTTTGGGATCTTTTTTGATACCAATAATTAGCACATTCTTCACTGCATTGGTCACGTCTAACAGTGCTATCGGTGGCTGCTGTGGAAGAAGAAAGCGCCGGGGGTCAGTCGTAGATATAAACCCTATTTTTGGAATTGATAGCATTTATGAAGTATGGGATAGTGTTGAAAAAGCGATCGAAAAATTTGCCAAAGCTTTCGATAATAATTAAGCTTTTAATTAAACAATAAAAAATTAAAATAATCATATCTGTGCATATACTGTATGACTTTACTGCTTAATTACGAGTTACATTGTTGAAAGTCAGGTTCACATTAACTAAATTATAGTTAACTTTAATGAGATTATTATTTATGAGTTTTTATTGTAATAATGAAAGCTTTAACTCTAAATCCTTAAAGCCATGTATTTTTATTATATTTTAAGCTATTTATTGTTATCAATATTTAATATTTAATTATCGGTAATTGAAAAATTCATGAATAATGTAGAAGATATGGTTTAGAAGGTAGAAAAAACACGTTTCAGTTTCTTTAACGAGGAAGTCAAATATCAAATTCTTCAAATGTTTGAAGTTTAGCTTCAAAATGATAAACTCGATTGAAATGTTAATTTATTACTCAAAGTTTTCTCTAAAGCTTATTAAAGCTTCATTCAAAGTTCATATATTATTATAAAATATTAAATATATGCTAAAATTTTGATTATTAGGCATGAGATAACTTAATTTGTGTAATTATTTGCATTATTCAATTAAATCAGATTTATCAAAGGTTTGCTAAAGACTCACCACAAGAAAAGTTTAACTCTAATGTGTACTATTGAATTGTGCTGACCAAGACTTAATAAAGCAATATCTCAGCTTTGTCTTTCACTCTTTCACTCTTAAATAGCAACGAATCTCCCTATTGTTTCATTAGAAATTGAATGAACTGAAAAATAAATAATTCATTAATGTAACATTTCAAGTACTTCTGTATTTAAGTGCTTTCTTTATAAAGCTGGGACAATTTCATAAATCTTAAATATTATAAGTACCGTTAGGGGTTTACTAAAATCGCTTTAAGAAAATAGAGAAATTTGAATTATTAAAAATTTAAATACAAGTAAATTTACTTAATTTGACAATATAGATCACCAAATAATGTATTCAATCAATCATAATATAACAAACATATGTTAATAATTATGACTATTATAACAAACTATTTCATTATAACATCCTTTTCGCAACAGTACTAGCGATAAAGCTATAAAGAGCGTAACTTTTTAGGTACATGTATTCACTCTTTTTATTTAAATGATTCATCGTAAAGAATATCCAGACTTTTTTTACAATTGTATTAATCTATAAGACAGTAATTAGTTGAGCTTATTTGTAAATATAAAGCCATTGATTGATTGAACAAAGCTCTGTATATTCTCTAAAATAAAGAAATTTGTACTTTTGAATTCATTGTTTAAACCCTTAACAAGACTTATTGAAATTTATATCTATTTTATAATTAAATAACTTTCTATAGCTTTACTTAATAATTCAATTGTTTATTTTTGCTTTTTCTAAATTTATTTCGAGAATCAGAGCGTTTAGTTTTATTAATTCTATTAAATTATGAATCTTTGCGAATAACAATGAAAAGTGTGCATTTCGTTGCACTTTCGACAGTTGCGGATTTAAGAATAGGTATAAAATAAATTCAGAAAGTGTTAAGAACTACAGTTAATTTTGAGTTTCTTATAGAACAGATAACTTAATTTGAAAACTGAATTCAATTTTTAGATACAATTTTTAAAATGTTTAAATTGAAACTCGCTTTCGTTTTTTGCCTTTTTGGCTCTATATATTTGTCTATATGTTCAGCACAAGTGGCTAAATCGCAACCAACTTCATCTACAACTTCAGGTGAGATATTTTGCGATCAAATTATTTGAGCAATTCTATAGATGTATACACTAATGTATATAAGCAATAAAAAACTATGTACAGTACCATCTTTTAATTTAATATTTATTTCAAATTAAAATAGATTTTATAACTAAATAGAGTTATTTTTTTAAAAATATTAAGAAACGAAGTCTTCAAGTGCTCGATCTTTCACTACATCTCCTGATCCTAACAACTACATTAATCCTATGTACGCTCCCGGACGTATTGATATTCTTCAATTGCTTCCTATACTAATAATGTTGGCTTTCATTCCACTGGTTTTGCCGCTAATAACTCAACTTTTTGCTGGTCTGTTCACTCCATTGAACTTTACTCATGGAAGACGTAGAAGACATACTAATTTGCATGAGAACCAGCAAATTAGCGATTTATTACTTGATGTAATAAACAAAATCGGAGATTCTATTGAAAAATTTACAAAAATATAAAGTAAAAATCACATAATTTTATCTGATATGAGTTTAACTAAATACAAATTTTCTATTAGTTTTAAATGTTTATAAAAATATCATTTCTTATGAATAAACTAGAATTTTTTGGGTACAGTAGAGTTAGTGAACAGATCATAACTTATTTTATATTGGAAATAGTGTTTAAAAAACTTTATTGTGAACAAAATTTATTTTAAAAGAATTAGAAATGAACCACATTATTGAGAAATTTTCTAAAAGTTTCTGATGAAAGTAAAAATTTTTGAAATTTTCTAACACTTTTTGGAATATACTGAAGATTTAATATCTTGATTCGTACTGGTATTATAGCTGTGTGCGCTGTGTGCACAGCTACAGAAGTTGGTTTGCCCTTATGATAAGAATCTGTTCAATAACTGACCCTTACGAGTTGGTTATACTTATTTACTGTAGAGTATATCTATACATATCAATCAGCTGTCTATACTTTCTAAAACTCTTAGAGCGTTTTTTAAAAGTCTCAAGATTTCAGATGTATTTCGTGAATTGCTTCAAATATAGTTAGAGAAAAGCATTTTCTGATTTTATTTTAAAACTTATTAATTAAATATAAAGCTAAACTTTTGTAAGCATGAACTTGTGATCAATCAGTCTTTCTTCAATAGTAATTAGACTAAAATACTTTATTTTAAATTAAACTGAAAATAAACTAAAACACTTGTCTCACTCTTAAAGTAAAAGCACAACAGCTGATAACAGATATTTATGACACACTATAATTACATATATTGCATAAATATAGAATCCTATAAAATATAGACTAGAATTTGAAGATACGAAGTACTACCACACACTACTATCAAAATTTTTTAGCCTTTTGTATTGTCTCTCATTTAACTTTTTAATCAAATAAAAATATTTGCATAAAGGCTTGAAAATAATATTAATTTAATTGAAAAGTAATGAAAATGTTTCTGTTAATAATAAGCAGAAGTCATAAAAATTAAATGAGTTAAACCCGGATCATACTAATGAAATGATTGAAAACAATATGAGAAGCTCCTATATCTTTAAAGCAGAATTTAATTCTAAAAGTTATTACAATTTGATGTATTGTTTTCTTTCAGTGACGCAAATCTTATACAGTATAGTAATGCAAGGTTTTTGGGTCAATAACTTGACTGCATTTGAATGAATCCCTTTCAAAATGTATGGGATAAGAAATTTATTCAAAGACTTAATTTCACATTTCATACTGTTTTCAGAGCTCTTGACATTAAGCCTTTGTCCAGTTTTGATCCAAATGAAATCTGTGACAATTTCATTAGAATTGCATCTTGCTTGGATTGTTCTGTAACACCTCTTAATGTATACCAGTATATAAACTCTCGGAAGAGGATAATCAAATAATTATCTTCTGAATGTTTCTAAAGTTTATTAGAAATTTCTGTTAATATATGGTATACTATAAGAAAAATTTGGATTTTAAAAGTTAAAGTTAACACTTATAAGAGATTTGTCTTAACATTTATGAAACAATGAAGAAATCGATTTCAGGATTTTTGGTAATAATTATAATAGTGTTCATCACATCATCTGCAATAGCAGTGAACAGAACAAATAATTCATTATTGAGCTCATCAAACATAGTCCATCAAATCAAACAGAAACCAACGCAAACTTCTGGCAAAAATGCCGAATCACGAGGACATGAACCGTGGGCTTATATGGATGGGTATGTATATAATTATTATTTTTGCATTTCATCAGTGAATGTGTGTGTGTGTGACAGTCAGATAGAGACAGACACAGAATTATAACATTCAACATTTAATGAATGAGTTATGAATATTAAAAGCTTATCAATTGATGAGCTGGAAATGATAATCCATGCTTTTATTGTATAACATTAACATTAATTTCTAACCCATTTATTATCACTTATTTTTGTGGATTCAATTACGCATAAAAATAACAAAATAATGAATATCTAAACTCTGAAAATTTATTCTAATTTCTGAAGCATTGCTAAAAAAATTAAAAAATAAATATAAATCAAAATCATTAAATTAATCTTAATTAAGATTATTAATAAATAAATTTTGAAAAGATCAATGAATTAGAAAGTTAACAAAAAAAATTATTTACTAAAGCATTTTTTCAATGTAATTCAAATCTATTGGAACCATAGATATGGGGGCTCTGATATGGGAGCTTATGGTAAATCAGATTATTATTGGCTCATTCCTCTGGTTATTGTTATTGGATTTGGAGCTCTACTTATTCCACTATTAGGTACTCTAATGACCACAATGATAACACAGGGAACCATTAATCTTACAGCTGGAAGAAAAAAGAGAAGCACAGAAAGCGAAAGGTTGAATCCATTTTAATTAAAAAATAATTAAATTTAGCTGTTATTTAACTTATATTAATTTTTTTAAAAATTAAATCAGACTTCAAATGCTAGACAAGAGAAACTTGATTCCTGATTATATGGTTCGTTTACTTACTAAAGTTGAAGAAGCTTTAGAACAATTTGGAAATGGAATAAAAATTGATGGCAAACCTTTTAATTCAAAACTTGAAGCACAAAATTCATTAAATGAGTAAAAACTAAAATAATCAAAAATTAAGAACATTCAAAAGGACATTCATCGGTCATAAAAAATTATTAATAATCTTCAAAAAAATCATATCACTGTAATTAATGGCATGAATACTAAAGCCCAACTATAGACCGAATATTATCAATCATAAAAATGTATATCAAAACAAAAAATATTTAAAAATGGATTTAATCTTTTTATTCTTTTAAAAAATAATGTTAATCATAAATTTTTGAGTAATGGTTTGAAGCTTTACACTATCCTTGTATTAAAGTTATTTTAGTTTTTCAATAAGGAGAACATTTCTTAACTTCATTTCAAAATATTGATCAAACTCTTTATTAGAATTAATAGAATGAATGCTTGACCTTAATTTGAAATGAATATAATATTCATAATACACATAATTCTTTAATTTGTGTCTTATTTCTATAAACTTTGCCAGAATGGTAGTGGAGGTAAATACTGGAAATTGAGAAATACAATTATTTTTTAACTTTTTCTAAATTTTTCTTCATTTTTGGTAATTTCTTGTTTAAACTCTGTTATATTTAAATTTTGTAAATATCTTCCGGTGATCCCTGAATATAATACTACAAAATCAATTATACAAAGTGTGTGACCTGCCAGTAACCCCACTCCCCATTTTTGGCAAACACTTTGGCTCAAAATTAGATAATCAAATTGAAGTAAAGTGAAACTCTTAATAACAAAGGAATTTAATTTATCAGGATTTTGATTTACTGTATGAGATATATACACATATTATAGATTGATATGATATTGCTCTAAAGTCTAGACTACATTAGTTAAAGTATACAGAATGTTACTTTTGATAGAAGCAAATTGTTGAAAGCAAACATTAGTGCAAACCTAATATACTCTCTAATCACTCTATTATTATTAATTTAATTTTTTAATGCTATTAAAGTTCAACTAAGTTTTTACCTCATTTTATAAGCCGAGAACTTATTGCACAAGCTGGAAAGTCCTTTGAGTGAAACGAATCAAAATAATTATCAACCCCTTCAATACTAGCTCATCAGTATTTTAATAACTCACTCAGCACATCATTTGCTGAATTAATTCTTGTCTAAACTTTTCTGTTAATTAGTAAAACGATATTTAAGTAATATATTGTTAGCACAAAGCCCTGTATTTAAATGAAATTCAAATGTATTAAAAAACTTTCTAACACGTAAGCGAAAAAATAAATTTCATGTTTTTTATGTTTAATTGGCTGTAATTATTTGATGTGTGAAAATAAATGAATTAAATTATATGTGGGATATTTGACCCAAATATTAATTGAAAATAAGATAAAGAAATCTCGCACAACACAGATGTACAACTCATTAATAGAAATAATATTAGTCAAGTAGTTTTGGTAATGCTTCATAAATGAATTAAAGCATGCTTTCGATCGCTAATATTAAATTAG